>CAUYLG010014265.1:0-30917 GCA_963573385.1 Cacajao melanocephalus | reverse complement strand
GGCCCCCTAATTGTGAAAGAAAACCATCCTGAGGTTTTAAGCCACAGCGTCTGTGATCCCCCCCCCTACCACCCCCCCCCCCCCTTTTTTTTTTTTACACAGAGTCTTACTCTGTCATCCAGTCTGGAGTGCAGTGGCATGATCTTGGCTCACTGCAACCTTAACTTCCTGGGCCCAAGCAATCCTCCCACCTCAGCCTCCTGAGTAGCTGGGATTACAGGGGCCCGCCACTGCTACCAGTGATTTTTCTTTTTGTAGAGATGAGGTCTTGCTATGTTGCCAGGCTAGTCACAAACTCCTGGCCTCAAGAGATCCTCTAGCTTCAGCTTCTCAAAATGTTGGGATATAGGCATGAGCCACCACACCCTTGCCCCTGTTGTTTTAAAACCCCTCCTACACTGCTAGAAATCATCCCCGTCCCTTCGTTGATGCTTTGTCATTCACACTATGTGGCATGATTTTGTTTCCTGCCAGGACCCTGACCACAGCTGGGCACCAGCTTCAGATCTAGGCACATACCCTTACTGAGAAGACTATGGCCAGGTTGATGAGGCAGTGGACACGGAGTCCAGGCAGTGCCAGGTAAAGGGGCCCAGACTTCCAGCAGCTGTGACTGAGGAAAGCTGATGACATGCAATTAGAAAGAGAAGGCCACATGGCTTCTGCTGGTCCCCATGACACCGTCATGTGAATTAGAAGACACAGCACCACACCAGTAGGTGAGGCTCCGGTCTCAGCCCCATTTGCCTCTCAGAGGAGTGCCCTTGAAGTGTGGGATAGTGAGGTCACCCCCACTGTATTAACCATATCTTTATTTTCTATATTCGATGCTTTGACATCTGGGTTTTTGCTATCTCTAGAGGGACACCCCTGCCCTACCTTAGGGATAGCCAATTTGTAGAGATGGCAAACAACTCACCCTTGAGCACACTATTCAAATGCAAACCAGCCAGTCTAGAACCCACACCCCCAACCACTTCCTTTATGGGGCTCTCACATTTCTTTTGTTTGTTTGTTTGTTTTTGTTATTTTGAGATGCAGTTTTACTCTGTTGCCTAGGCTGGAGTGCAATGGTGTGATCTCGGTTCACTGCAACCTCTGTCTCCTGAGTTCAAGTGATTCTCCTGTCTCAGCCTCCTGAGTAGCTGGGATTACAGGCACCCACCATCACACCCAGCTAATTTTTTGCATTTTTAGTAGATATGGGTTCCACCATGTTGGCCTGGCTGGTTTCGAACTCCTGACCTCAGGTGATCCACCCATCTCAGCCTCCCAGAGTGCTGGGATCACAGGCATGAGGCACTGCGCCCGGCTGGGCTCTCAAATTTCTACTCACTATACTCCTGCCTTAATCAGTCCAGGTCCAGGTACCGACAACTAGGGTTAGCCCTGAATTCCACTGAGATTGTCCAAACTGGCCAGTCGGGAGCCTGTTTGCCCTGCCTCACCTGTTCCTTCCCACGGGAGCCACAGTAAAGGCCTTTGCCTACATTTCTCCCTGTCCTCTGCCTCCTAACCAACCCCAGTGCTTCTTTGGCCCTGCACAGCATGCTGCGCCCCCTCCTCTTGGGAACTGTGAGTAGCAAACTTTTTCTGTTTGTTTTTGAGAGACAGGGTCTTGCTCTGTCACCCAGGCTGAAGTGCAGTGGTGCCACAGCGGCTCACCACAGCCTCCACCTCCCTAGGCTCAAGTGATCCTGCTACTTTAGCCTCTTGAGTAGCTGGAACTAGAATGTGCCACCATGCCCAGCTAATTTTTTTTTTTTTGAGAGATGGGGTTTTGCTGTGTTGCCCAGGCTGGCCGGAAACCCCTGGGCTCAAGTGATCCTTCTGCCTTGGCCTCTCCAGGTGTTGGGGTTATAGATGTGAGCCATCACTCCAGGCCTCATTTTAAAATTATTAATTGGTTTCTCCTCAAGTTCGTCTCAGGAACCCTAGCAAGAATGAACCAGTCTTTACCCTACTGCTCACAGTCCAGCATTTTTTCCCCTAAATGCAGGCAGGGCTGGGGATTTCTGAGCCCCCTGGGATGGATACCTGAGCAGATGTGGCTCCACCAGCTTCTTCCAGCCTGTCACTGAGGTCTTCGAGGTCCCGGGACAGATCACTGCGTTGTTTCTCCACCTGATATGAAATTTTTTTTTTTTTTTGAGATAGAGCCTTCCTCCGTGGTTTGGGCTGGAGTGCAGTGGCGCCATCTCGACTTACTGCAACCTTTGCCTGCCTGGCTCATGCAATCCTCTAACCTCTCAGCCTCCTAAGTAGCTGACACTACAGGCACACGCCACCACACCCGGCTAATCTGTAAATTTCTTATAGAAATGGGGTTTCACCATGTTGCCCAGGCTGGTATCCTGGTCTCAAGTGATCCTCCTGCCTTGGTCTCCCAAAGTATTCAGATTATAGGCATGAGCCACTGTGCCTGGCCGCTGGGTGAGATTTAATGATATTGATGATAACCACCCAGAGCTCCTTTTTCTCCAGTAAAGAGCATGATGACTGCTTTACCTTTGAGAAGCCAGGATTCTGTGCCTGGGGGCCTTGTGCCCTGCCTGTCATCCTGCAGGTTCAGTGAAGGACACTGTCTTCCCCACACTGCCTGGGCATTAATGCCCATCCTACCCACCACCTGTCCAATTTGGCTGAATTTGGGGTTAGATATGCTGTGATTTGTCTCCCACCAGCTTTCTGGGCTCACTGTCCTGTAGGATCCCCACCGTCAAGCCTCCCTCCACACTCTGTTCTTGCTAACACATGCTTTCTCTCTACACCTTTGTCCCCATGAAGGTAGGTGCTATTTGATTCCCTTTGCCTAGACATTCCTCCCTGCATCTGCCTGTTGAATTCCACCTTTGAGATCAAGTGTTTCCTCCTCCATGTGCCCCAGGTAGAACCAGCCTCTTCTCCTCTGGACTCAAGCCACACAGAGCATCTGCCTTTTACATCATGATTAATGTGGATCAATTGAATACCTACTGTGTGCCAGTTCAGTCCCTGGCACACAGTAGGTATTCAAGAAGCAACTAGACTTTTTAGCTGGACACCTGTCTCCTCTACTGGTTTCCTTAGCAGAGGTTTCTATTCATGGTTGGATGTGTGGCTGCCATTAGGTCTTTTGTCTCAAGAAGGGGAAACGTATTTCATCTACCTTGGCTCTCATGGCCCTCTCGGCTTCTAGTTCTTCTTCCAGCTCTTCAATTCGGGCCTAGCAGACAGAGAAGGGAGAGGATTCATCTCTCTCATGCAAAGTTAGTAAGTTAGCCCCTTAGCCTTTCAGGATGGAAAATAGGGATGTGAGAATATGACAGCTGCTGTCAAAAGTGGAGAGAAGCAGATCCCAGCGAGCATGCACAAAGGGCCTGAGGCAGGCAAGAGGGGGCCTGGCATATGTGACACCCGGCCAGGAGCCAGCATGGCTGGATAGAGTGGCGGGAAACACTCAGTGATGAGGTCAAGCGGGAAAGCAGAGGTTGGAGGTTGGAGGGCCTCATGACCATCATAGGGACTTTGGATTTCACCCCCAGCAAGGAGAACATGGGTCGATCTCCAAGGACTCCATGGCAATCTTGCTCCTCAGGAACACTCAACTGCCCAGTAGCTGACATGAACAAAGGGTTCAGAGTGGTGCACTTCCAATGGAGAGCTCAGGCTTCTTGCTCCTGGACGTACCTGGTGCTCCTTCAGTTTCCGCTGCAGCGTGGAATTCAGAGACTGCTCATCCTCATATTTCGAGTTGACGGAGTTTATTTCCAAATCTCTCCTACAAGGGAAGGGATGGTCTCCTGAGGAAAGGCTCTGAGGGTAAACCAGTGAGCTGGCGAGGGAATGGTACCCAGGCTGCCAGGGGAGGCCTCAAACCTGCCAAAATGCATGTACCTCGCAGCCCTTCTTGCTTTCTGTGGTGATAGCCCAGAAGGTCTCACCTACAGAGCAGTTAGACCCCTGAATGAGCTCCTCAGACTTTTCATCACTCATTCATTCACACATTTACTAAGGTGACACTATTTTTTGAGATAGAGTCTTGCTCTGTTGCCCAGACTGCAGTGCAGTGGCATAATCATGGCTCACTGCAGCCACAACCTCCTGGGCTTAAGTGATCCTCCTGCCTCAGCCTTTCCAGTAGCTGGGACCACAGGCTGGCTCCATCATGCCCAGTTAATTTTTGTATTTTTTGTAGAGACGGGGTCTTGCTATGTTGCCTAGGCTGGTCTTGAGCTCCTGGCCTCAAGCCATCCTCCCACTTTGGCCTCCTAAAGTGCTGGGATTACAGGTGTGAGCCACCATGCCCAACCCCAGGTCATAGGCTTTTATGATGCCTCCCTACCCTGCTGAGTCCTCTGTTCCCAGGGGTGGTGGCGCTCGTCTCCTCCCCAGTGCCCACAGGGTATTATGTGATGCTGTATATTCCCTGCAGACAGCGAAGCCCCGACCTCTCTGCATATCCTCCATGCCTGGTAGGTGCTTGGGACATGCATGAATGTATGTGAGGCCCTCCATACGGTGCCTGGCTCCTGGCACCCTTCAGGCAGCTCCAGCTATTGCTACCATTGTGATGGACAAAACAAACGATGACACAGACGTACTTTTTCACCACCTCCTCAAGATCCAGCTTGGAACGCTCCATCTCATTGAGGCTGTCGATGGTCATCTTCAGGTCACTCTCAGCTTTCCGACGAGCCTTTTCCACCTCTGCCCGGATTTTCTTTTCCTGCTCCCAGTTGTCCTCCAGCTACGGAGACAAGAACAGCAAGAGAAGGCAGAAGAGCAAAGTCTGAGGTCAGAAAGCAAGAAGGAACCAGACTGGGTCCGATCCATTAGCTGTGGCCTCAAAAGGGCTCTAACATCCCACGGGATGCATCGGTTCAGTTCCCAAAACTTATCTTTGGACCCTGTGCCCCCAGTGGGATCTGGCCTTGGAGTTGTAGAAACGGCCATGGCAATGGGTGTTACCTCGTGGATCTGCGTGTTCAGCTTGCTGTTACTCTTGGTCAGGTGGTTCACTTTGTCCTCCTCAGCCTGCAGGTCGTCCAGGGTTTTCTGGAAGGAAAGATACACATGTGAGTGCCACAAGGCCCAGTGGGAGCAGCTGAACAGGCCTGATTCTCAGTTGTCACTTCCAATCTGTGCAGCTCCCAGGCTTTGGGGAGTTGACTTGACTTCAGTGAGTAGGTACTGAGCACCTGCTCCTGGTGCTGGGTGAGGCCAGAGCAGATGGACCTGAGCCACCCATCAGGGAGGTTAATTGCTTGATCCAGGGAGGTTAAGGCTTCAGTGAGCTCTGATCATACCACTGCACTCCAGCCTGGTGACAGAGTCAGACCCTGTCTCCTCAAAAAAATATGAAAATCAGCTAGGCATGGTGGCACACATCTGTAGTGCCAGCTGCTCAGGAGACCGAGGCAGGACGATCACGAACCCAGGAGGTTGGGGCTGCAGTGAGCTATGATGGCACCACTGCATTCCAGCCTGAACAACAGTGAGACCCTATCTCTGGTCCCCAGGGGGCATATGGGAAATAGGTGGGGTGCTTCTGGTTGTTACAGTGATTGGAGGTCCCCCTGACATTTAGTGGGTGACTCCAGCAATGCTGGACATCCCACCTTGCTCTGGACAATATAGTACCATGAAGAAGAATTCTGTAGTCCACATTCCTGATGTCCCACCCAGGCACTCATGGGAGTAAAACAACCATTTCTACTCTTCTGAACTTAGAGTCCAGTGCCCTTTTACATGTAACTCAATGTTCTTTTTCATTTAATATGCACTGCATTTTTTTTTTTTGAGACAGGATCTTACTCTGTCACTTAGATCAGAGTGCAGTGGTATGATCATAGCTAACTGCAGCTCCACCTCTTGGGCTCAAGCAACCCTCTCGCCTCAGACTCCTGGCTAATTGTTTTTCCTATTTTTTGTAGAAACAGGGTCTTGCTATGTTGCCCAGGCTGGTCTTGAACTCCTGGGCTCAAGCAGTACTTCTGCCTCAGCCTCCCAAGTAGCTGGAACTACAGGCACATGCCACCATACCTGGCTTATTTTTAAATTTTTTGTAGAGACAAGGTCTTGCTATGTTTCCCAGGTTGGTCTAAAACTCCTCAGCTCAAGCAATCCTCCTGGCTGAGCAATTCTCCTATAAATCCTCATGCTAAGGTTACAGGCATGAGCCACTGCACCTGGCTTGCACTACATTTTATTATTTTATTTTTATTTATTTTTTTTATTTTGAGACAAGGTCTCGCTCTGTTGCCCGGGCTGGAATACAGTGGCGTGATCTTTGCTCACTGCAACCTCTGCCTTCCAGGTTCAAGTGATTCTCATACCTCAGCCTCCCACGTAGCTGAGACTACAGGTACGTGCCACCACACCTGGCTAATTTTTGCCTTTTTAGTTTAGACAGGGTTCTGCCATGTTGGCCAGGCTGGTCTCAAACTCCTGGCCTCAAGTGATCCACCCAATCTCGCCTCCCAGAGTGCTGAGATTACAGGCATGAACCACTGTGCCCAGACACTACATTTGAAAAGAATGATAGACTGGCGGGGCGCAGTGGCTCACGCCTGTAATCTCAACACTTTGGGAGGCTGAGTTGGGTGGATCACCTGAGGTCAGGAGTTTGAGACCAGCCTGACCAACATGGTGAAACCCCGTCTCTACTAAAAATACAAAATATTAGCTGGGTGTGGTGGTGGGTCCCTGTAATCCCAGATACTCGGAAGGCTGAGGCAGGAGAATCACTTGAACCTGGGAGGCAGAGGTTGCAGTGAGCCAAGATTGCACCACTGCACTCCAGTCCAGGCAACAGTGCAAGATTCCATCTCAAAAAAAAAAAAAAAAAAAGAATGATATACAATGGAAACAGAGAAGATTTATTGGTTATCATTGTTTCCCTAAAAGTTATGCACCATTCTATAAATCCAATCCCTGATAGCACCACACCTTGCCATCTGAGTCACCACACACCCTTCTGTGCCCAAATACTAGTTGACCTGCCTGAGCTTTTTTTTTTTCTTTTTTTTTTTTTGAGACAGGGTTTCATCATGTTGGCTAGGCTGGTCTTGAACTCCTGGCCTCAAGTGATCTGTCTGTCTCGGGATTACAGGCGTGAGCCACCATGCCTGGCCGACCTGCCTGAGCTTTTATACATCGACAGCACATTATCTAGTGTCAATTTCCACTCATTTCTCCTTTATATCAAAGGGTGTGCTGTTGATTTCTTAAAGTTATGTATTATGTTATTTATAATTTTTACTTAGGAATAGTAAAAGGAGATTCTTTTACTGTTTATTTTTATAAAAATAAATTAAAAATAAATTTATTTTTATGAGACAGAATCTTGCTCTGTCACCCAGGCTGGAGTGTAGTGGTGTGATCTTGGCTCACTGCAACCTCTGCCTCCCGGGTTCGAGTGACTCTCCTGCCTCAGCCTCTGAGTAGCTGGGATTCAGGCACCCACCACCATGCCTGGCTAGCTTTTGTATTTTTTTTAATAGAGATGGGGTTTTGCCATGTTGGCCAGGCTGGTCTTGAACTCCTGACCTCAGGTGATCCACCTGCCTCGGTCTCCCAAAGTGCTGAGATTACAGATGTGAACCGCCACACTTGGCCTATTATATTATTATTATTATTATTAGTGAGATGGAGTCTTGCCCTGTCATCTAGGATGGAGTGCAGTGGCACAATCTCGGCTCACTGCAACCTCTGCCTCCCAGGTTCAAGCAATTCTCCTGCCTCAGGCTCCTGAGCTGGGACTACAGACAAGCACCACCATGCCTGGCTAATTTTTGTATTTTTAATAGAGATGGGGTTTCGCCATATTGGCCAGGCTGGTCTCGAACTACTGACCTCAGGTGATCTACCCACCTCGGCCTCCCAAAGTGCTGGGGTTACAGGCATGAGCCACCACTCCTGGCCTATTTTATTTATTTATTTTGAGACTTGGAGTTTCATTCTTGTTGCCCAGGCTGGAGTGCAATGGCACAATCTCGGCTCACTGCAACCTCCGTTTCCTGGGTTCAAGCAATTCTTCTGCCTCAGCCTCCCGAGTAGCTGGGATTACTGGCGTGCTCCACCACACCCGGCTAATGTTTTGTATTTTTAGTAGAGACGGGGTTTCACCATGTTGGCCAGGCTGATCTCGAGCTCCTGGTCTCAAATGATCCGCCCGCCTTGGCCTCCCAAAGTGCTGGGATTACAGGCATGAGCCACCGCGCTGGGCCTATTTGTTGGATTCTCTATTTGTTCATTCACCCACTCACCAAAACGTATTTGTAAT
Organism: Cacajao melanocephalus; assembly: GCA_963573385.1. Lineage (NCBI taxonomy): Eukaryota > Metazoa > Chordata > Mammalia > Primates > Pitheciidae > Cacajao > Cacajao melanocephalus. The sequence continues at coordinate 22,651 of CAUYLG010014265.1, read as the reverse complement.
CCACAATCAGTACTCACAGCACTTTCTCATGGTCATCTGCAAACATGCATGTGGGGTTGGGAGAAATTCTGATGCACACTTTTTCTGCTGAGGTCGAACAAGGTGATACTCTTTGTGTCAATCTCAAACTGTCAACAAGTATCATTTTTATGCTCTATTTAGGGCCATGGCTTTTTTTTTTTTTTTGCTTTTTATGGGGTTTTGCTATTTAAAATGACCCCCAAACACACTGCTGAAGTGCTGTTGAGTGTCCCTAGTGCAGGAAGGTGGTGATGTGCCTTATGAGAAAATACATGTTTGAGTGAAGCTTCATTCAGACACAAGGTATAGATAGTGCTGTTGGCCATGAGTTCAGTGTGAATGAATCAACAATTTAAATAAGACACATATAACAAAGTAATGTATTGACCATAGTTGCATCAATTATGTATTGATTGTTTGATGAAAATGTTGGCAGGGTGCAGTGGCCCATGCCTGCAGTCCTAGCACTTTGAGAGGCTGAGGTGGGAGGATTGCTTGAGCCCAGGATTTCGAGACCAGCCTGGGCAACATGATGAAACCCTACAAAAATTGGCTGGGCACAGTGGCTCACGCCTATAGACCCAGCACTTTGGGAGGCTGAGGCGGGTGGATTACAAGGTCAGGAGTTTGAGACCAGCCTGGCTAATATGGTCTAACCTTGTCTCTACTAAAAATACAAAAAATTAGTTAGGTGTGGTGGCAGGCACCTGTAATCCCAGCTACTCGGGAGGTTGAGGCAGGAGAATTGTTTGAACCTGGGAGGCGGAGGTTGCGGTGAGCTGAGATCATGCCACTGCACTCCAGCCTGGGCGACAGAGTAAGACTCTATTTCAAAAATAAACAAAAACAAAAACGATTGTAAATAACACAAATCGACTGTATTTGTTATGAAAGGGGGCTCTGGGTCTGATATGCTTGAAAATCACAGGGCAAGAGCGGCAGTTCCCAAGGCAGCAGGGAGAGACATTCAGGGGACATGTGGATTCATGATGTCAGCAAACACAAGGACGAGGGTCTACTGTCTGGCTCTTTGCCCCCTGTTTCTCTGGAGGTCAGCTCTGGTGGCCGGTCAGAGCCAGCTCTGCATTCAGAAGCCCGAGTCCATGACAGCAGCCCTGGGAAAGTAGGGGGGTCTCTCCATGGCCTCAAGAGCTCATGACCTGTTATTGCCGCAGTGTCAGGGTTTGCTGGGGCTTTCAAGCTCACGGGGAGTTTCCATACACCCTGCTCCAACCCCTCCATTCCAGTGAGCACACTTTCTCCAGTGTGCATGGGCCCAGCCTAACTCATCATTGTTTTGTTGTTGTTGTTTGTTTTGTTGAGACAGGGTCTTGCTCTGTCACCCAGGCTGGAGTGTAATTGGTGCAGTCTTGGCTCACTGCAACCTCCAACTCCTGGGTTCAAGTTATCCTCCTGCCTTAGCCTCCTGAATAGCTGGGACTACAGGCACATGTCACCAGACCTGGCTAATTTTTGTTATTTTTTGTAGAGACGGGAATTTTGCCATGTTTCCCAGGCTGGTCTCAAACTTTTAAACTCAAGGGATCCTCCCCCTCAGCCTCCCAAAGTGCTGGGATTACAGGTGTGAGCTGCCATGCCTGGATGATTCATAATTGTTCATAGCTCCCCCTCTTGCTCTCAAAACTGTCCTAATTTGGAAAAAAAAAATACATTGTTGCCCTACTTATAACAAATTTCGAAGGAAGGCAAGAGGGGGCCTCTTAAGGAAATTGAGATGTACAGAGATTCCTTAACTTCCCTGCATCCTCAAGCTGAAGGGGTGTTAGAGCCAGGATTTGAAATGGGGGCTCCAGTCTCCAATGCAAAGTGCGTTGTGCTAAGCTTCAGCCGCTGGCCTGAGGAAAGACTCAGGGGAAACCTACCTGCTGCAACTCCTCCAGGGCCCTCTTCTCCTTCTGGAGCTTGGCGATGGAGTCTTCACGGAGTGAGAGATCCCCAGTCAGGGTACGGACTTTGTGATCCAGGGCCTGGAAACCAGGACAGGGAGAGAGGTGGGATGTTAAGGCTGGAAAGAGCCTTTGTGAGGAGGAGAGGAGGGAGTCCTCAGCTTGGGTGCACTCTAGAGTTTCCTGGGGGCTTGAGAAATGCCAGCACCCAGGGCGTGTCCCAGGCCAACCAAGTCAGAACCTTGGAGGTAAATGAGAGCAGCAAGAACCTAGGCTCCTCAAAGTGTGGTCCAAGGATGTCGGCAGTGGCATCACCTAGGAGCATGCTAGAAATATAGATCCTCTGGCCCCACCAGACCTGCCAGAGTCTGCACCTGACTGTATCCGTGGTGGTTTGTGTGTGAGCAGCAGAGCAGAAGCACAGGTTTAGGCAGAGTCTCTCAGAGTCTTACCCTGCTTGTGAACCCGACCCACCTGCAACAGCAGGAAGGGGACGCATCAGGAGCCAGGGCTTCCCCCAGGGAGCTGCTCAGAGGGGCAGCAACTGCTTGTTTGGGCAGAAATTCAACAGCTAAAGGTGGACACTTGACCATGATGGGAACAGCTTTCAGTCTCCTTAGTCAGCTGCCCTGCCCGGCAGAACTTTCTGTAGTGATGGACATCTTCTCTGCCTTTGCTGCCCCATGCAGTGGCACTTCACGCATATGGCTGTTGAGCACCTGCAATGTGGCTTGTGCAACTGAGGAACTGCATTTTAAGTTGTAAATTAATGTAGCCCCATGTGGGCTGGGTACAGTGGCCCACGCCTATAATCCCAGCACTGTGGGAGGCCGAGGCGGGCAGATCACTTGAGGTCAGGAGTTTGAGACCAGCCTGGCCAAGATGGCAAAACCCCGTCTCTGCTAAAAATGCAAAAATATTAGCTGGGCGTGGTGGTACATGCCTGTAATCCCAGCACATTGGGAGGCTGAGGCAGGTGTATCACCTGAGGTCAGGTGTTCAAGACTAGTCTGGCCAACATGGTGAAATCCCATCTTTACTAAAAATACAAAAATTAACCAGGTGCAGTGGTGCATACCTGTAGTTCCAGCTACTCGGGAGGCTGAGGCATGAAAATCACTTGAACCCAGAAGGCGGAGGTTGCAGTGAGCCGAGATCGTGCCACTGCACTCCAGCCTGGACGACAGAGCAAGACTCTGTCTCAAAACAAAACAAAACCCCAAAAAATAATAACAAAAGCCCTATGTGGCCAGTGGTTAGGCCACTAACCGTAGCCACCATGGGGGCTCCAGGTATGTCCCCTGCAGAGCACCTGAGAAAAGCGTGGCAGGGCCCCAGCCTCTCCTCACCTGCTTCTCCTTCTCTGTCTTGGCCAGCGTGGTTTCCAGGCCCTCCAGGTCCCGCTTCAGGTCGCTCAGCTCCCCCTCCAGCTTGCGCTTGGCAGCGCTCAGTGAGGCGGCCGTGCCCTCCTCTTCCTCCAGCCGTTCCCGCATGTCCGAGATCTGGCTCTCCAGCTCCATCTTGGTCTTCATCATCTGTGTGAGGCGCTCCTCTGCATCCATCAGGTTCTCTTGCTCCTGTTGGGAGAAAGAGCTCCAGTCGAAGGCAGGGTCCAGGCAAAGACCACACCAAGACCCTGGACAAGCCTTGAACTGTTGGGTCCTGAACAAATGTGTCCTGGGGATTAGATGAGGTTGGACAAGGGGCCAGACCATCTCTGAACTCCTTTTTTTTTTTTTGAATCAGAGTCTTGCTTTGTTGCTCAGGCTGGGGTGCAGTGGTGCGATCACAGCTCTTGCAGTCTCGACCTCCCGGGCTCAAGCAATCTTCCCACCTCGGTCCCCCAAGTAGCTGAGACTATAGGTACACACTGCAATGCCCAGCTAAGTTTATTTTTCAGACAGAGTCTCACTCTGTCACCCAGGCTGTGGTGCAGTGGCGCAATCATGGCTCACTGCAGCCTCAACCTTCTAGGCTTAAGCAATTCTCCCACCTCAGCCTCCTAAGTAGCTGGGACTACAGGTGTGCCACCACACCTGGCTTACTTTTAAATGTTTTTGTAGAGATGGGGTTTCACTATGTTACCCAGCCTGGTCTCGAATTCCTGGGCTCAAGCATTCCTCCTGCCTTGGCCCCGCAAAGTGTTGGGTTTACTGGCGTGAGCCCCCGAATCTGGCCCAGGAGGATTCTTCCATCACTGTGGTCTAGCCCAGCCTCAGCCTCCACAAACAAAATGGGGATATCAGAGGTTTGAAGAGGATATAGGGAAATTATGTTGGAGGCAGCTTTGGGGAAAAGGGAAGGAAAATGCAAGGGAAGACGGCCGTGGCAGAGCAGGGATGCCTGAAGATGGAATTGGGCCCCTTCTAGGGCTGGGTTTTCTACTAATGGGGCTGGGACCTTGATCAAATTTCTAAATGTCTGCCAAACTGGGTTTTCCACTCTGTACGAGGCACATGAAAATCGGGTGTCTTACAGGGCGGCTGTGAGAGTCACATCAGGAAAGGAATAGGAGAAGCTTTGCAAACCAGAAGGACCCCGGCAGTGAATTCACCGCAGGACATTTAATCAGGCACCCTACAGAAATGACATAGTTCATTCTTCCCTGCTGTGTTTTCCTGGACAGGTGAGGAAAAGGAGGCTTGGAGATGGTAAGTTGCCAAGTTCATATGGCAGAGCCCAGCCCTGACTCCATGGGATGCTGTTCTCACCCCATCTTGTGGCTGCCATCCCTGGACTTTCCTTACAGGTGGGGCCTGTAGCTGTGTGTGCCCAGCCTGCTGCTGTGTGCAAATAAGAATTTGATGGAGGCCGAGCATGGGGGCTCACACCTGTAATTTCAGCACTTTGGGAGGCTGAAATGGGAGGATCATTTGAGGCTGGGAGTTTGAGACCAGCCTGAGCAATATAGTGAAACCCTGCCTCTACAAAAAATACAAAATAATTCGGTGTGCATGGTGGTGTAGTACCAGCTACTCGGGAGGCTGAGATGGGAGGATCGTCTGTGTCCACGGGATGGAGGAGTAAGCCGTGATTGAGCCACTCCACTCCAGCCTGGGTAACAGAGCAAGACCCCATGTCTGTTTGTCTGCTCTCTCTTTCTCTCTCCTCTCTCTCTCTCTCTCTCTCACACACACACACACACACACACACACACACACACAAATTTGATGGAGACTTCTTTTTGGTAGTTGGGTTGAGGGTGACCTTGTATGCTGGAGAATTTCCCCATGGTCTGGAGGAGCATGGGTTTTCGGAAGAGCTCGCCCTTCCTCCTTCCCTGGGTCCAGGCTGTACGTGGGTCCCCCCACCCTTCTCCCCAGGACCCCACGTACAGCCTGCAGCTGGATGGTGAGGTCTTTCTTCTCCTGGCTGAGTGTGGCCATCTTCTCCTCCAGTTCCTTGACCTTGTTTATCAGCTCCTGGGTCTTGGCCATGGCACTCCTGAGCTCCTCCTCCTTGGCCTTCATCTCCTCCTCTTGCCGCGCCACATTCAGGAGTGGCTTGACCTGGGCGATGAGCACCACCAAAGAGTGTTAGGAGGATGGGTTTTGTTGGGGGATGGACGGTGGGCTGTGGGGTCTCTGCCTCAGGTGTCACTTCACAGCACCACAGTGGGGGAAAGCAGCTCTTGCTGTATCTCTATGGGTGGGGTCCCTTTCCACGGATGACACCAGGCCAAGCTTCTTGTGTAAAGTATCCCTAGCCTCGACAGAGAAGACCCATCCTCACCTAGGTCAATTCTTAGGATGCTCTTTAATCCTGAGGGATATGGAGTCAGGAGGCGTCCTCAGCATCTAGGCGCCCCAAGGCTTACATCTGTTCTGCACGTTGTGTAGACAGCAGGAGCCCTGGCAAAATGAACAACCTCGGGGTCCCCTCCCTCCTTCCTTCCATACCGAGTGCTGCCCTTCTGTCTCTGTCAGTTTCTGTCTCTTTTGTCGCATTTTGCTCTCTCTCTCACCCGCCCACTTTTTCTCTCTCTTTCTGTGTCTCTTTCTGTCTTTTTCATGCCGTCCTTATCTCTCCCTATTCTTGGTCTCTCTCTATTGCTGTCTCCCTCTCTCTGTTTTCCTCTCTCCCTGTCTCTGTCTCTGTCTTTGTCTCTTTCTCTGTCTCTCTCTCTGCTGTGCTGTCTCTCTCTGTTTCTCTCTCTCTCATTTTCTGTCTGTGTGTGTCTGTCTTTGTTTTTTTTTATGTGTGTATGTGTCTCTCTCTGTCTCTTACTCTCTCTCTCACTTCTTTCATCTTCTCTCTAACTTGAAGTCCTACCTCTTAACTTGGCCTTGCAGGCCTTCCATAGTGTAGCCCCTGCTCTCCTCCTGCCTGTCTCAGCTGACACCTCCCGCCCTGGCCCGTGCCCCTGCACCTGTGTCTGTACAGCTGGGCCTTCTTTGCTGTTCAACGAGTAGCATTTGCTCCTGCTCTGCACCCACAGCACCCATCAGGACCTCTCCATGTACTTGGCCTTTCTCACCTGCACTGGAGCGCCAGGCTCCATCCAGTCCCACCATCCATATTCTGCCCTGCATCTGTAAGCCCCTCAAAGACCTCCCTCCTGTCCCTTCAGGGTCCCTAAAACACCTAGCAGAGCTGGTGGGGCAGGTCCTCTGGGAATCACAGATACAATAAATACACAGTTAATAGATATGTTTCCCAGGAGGGAAAATATCCTAGACATCTATTTGGGAGGAGAGACGGCCTGCGCCTCTTTTGGAAGAAAACAGATAAACCTCGTTTGTTGCCAGCCTGGTTTTTGGGAAGCTGGGATGTCACGGTGGCAAAGCTGGCATGGAAAGGTTGTAGTAACCACCATACCTTGCTGCTGTGTAGCGCTTTTTATGTAATGGAAACCTATTACGAGTGTTTTTTCATTGACCCAGCCTATCTGGCTTTGTTTAAAAAGGTTAGAGCTTAGTTAGTATACTAAGAGGAGAGGGTTAAAAAAAAAAACTAAAAATGCTGGGCGCTGTGGCTCACACCTGTAATCCCAGCACTTTGGGAGGCCGAGGTGTGTGGATCACCTGAGTTCAGGAGTTCGAGAACAACCTGGCCAACATGGTGAAACCCCATCTCTACTAAAAATATAAAACATTAGCTGGGTGTGGTGGTGAGCACCTTAATCCCAGCTACTCAGGAGGCGGAAGTTGCCATTGCACTCCAGCCTGGGCGACAGAGCGAGACTCTGTCTCAAAACAAAACAAAACAAAAAACTAATTAGAACAAGACCTTGCTCTGTCAGGTCTAATTAGTAATGAGCAGGGAGTTTATAGCTGTTGCTACTGTGTCTACTCAGAAGGAACCTTAAAGGCCATTGGCCTGGGTCTTCCCAGAGGCTAATTGTATACCAGGGGGTCTGGTGAGATGCATTTAAGCATAGACACCCTTTGATTGAGTTGTGACATAGTTACTTTAATAGGTAATTTAAAAAATGAAAAAGAACTCCTCAAACTCACACTTTTTTGGATAACATTTGGTTAGGAGGAGATTAAAGCAGGTAAGACTACAAAGTTTTCTTTTAAAATAAAATTTGTGGCTAGGCACAGTGGCTCATGCCTGTAATTCCAGGAGGCTGCGGAGAATTACTTGAAGTCAGGAGTTTGCGACTGGCCAGGGCAATGTAGCAAGACCTTGTCTCTACAAAAAATTTAAAAATGAGCTGGGTGGGTGCTATGCACCTGTAATCTCAGCCATCTGGGAGGCCGATGTGGCAAGATTGCTTGAGGCCAGGAGTTTGAGACCAGCCTGGGCAACATAGCAAGACCCTGTCTCTTCAAAAACAAAAATTAAAAATTAGCTAAGCATGGAGGCGCATACCTATAGTCCCAGCTATTTGGGAGGCTGAGGTGGAAGGATAGCTTGAGTCCAGGAGTTTGAGGCTGCAGTGAGCTATCATTGCATCACTAAACTCCAGCCTGGGCAAAAGTGAGGCCAGGTATGGTGACTCACTCCTATAATCCCAGCGCTTTGGGAGGCCAAGGTGGGTGGATCACTTGAGGTCAGGAATTTTAGACCAGCCTGGCCAACATGGTAAAACCCCATCTCTACCAAAAACACAAAAATTAGTCGGGTGTGGTGGCAGATGCTTATAATCCCAGCTACTGGGGAGGGGGAAGCTGAGGCAGGAGAATCGCTTGAACCCGAGAGGCGGAGGTTGCAGTGAGCTGAGATTGCGCCACTATACTCCAGCCTAGGTGACAGAGCGAGACCCTGTCTCAAAAAAAAAAAAGTGAATTAATGTAAAGAAAGGTGCATCATGGAACAGGTGCAGAAACCCAGGCAGCACCGGCAATGCCTGGCCTTTGAGATGTGCTCATATAGATTCCTCTCCAGTCTCAGGTCCTCCAGGGCCGGCCTATGTGTGGATACATTTGGGGAAGCAGAACTTGCTATTCCTCCCTTTCCATTTGTGGTCGGTGCTGATTGTTAGCCAGTTCTTTCCCATGGGGAATATAAAGAAACTTCCTTGTGAGCTATGGAGGACTCAGGGCCATCTGAGATGACTTAGATCCCGTCCTCACCCTCTGCGGGTCCGCCTGTCTCCTAAACACAGCTGCCTGGTGCCCGACTCCCTCCTCTGGTGCCCAGGGACATGTTCCCTCTTAATGGTGGCCTCAGTGCAGGCATGATCAGACCCACATATAGTGCCATGGCTGGTGGCCTCCTGCCTTGGCTGAGGGTGGCCTGGCTACCCCATCTTTAGGTCCCACCAGCTGGCTGACTCACACACCACACTGATTGCTGTTTCAGAAGAACAGGAAATGAGAGGTCAGACCCCATCATTTCCTGAGGCTCCTCCAGCTCCAAAGCCAAGAACTCACTGAAGTTGAAGATGCCTCAACATTCCCAGGGGCAAGGAGTCAATAATCAAGCTCATTTTTTTTTGGTGGGGCTGGAGTGGCTCTCTCCCTCTTAAGTGGATTTTATTTGAGGGATGAGATGGAAGGCGGAAAGACACACGATGTTTTTTTACTCCCTCCCTCCCTCCTTTCCTTTCCTTTTGCACACACTCTCTCTCTCCTCCTTTCTTTTCTTTTGAAATGGGGTCCCACTATGTTGCCCAGGCTGGTCTCAAACTCCTGGCCTCAAGCAATCCTCTTGCCTCAGCCTCCCAAAGGGCTGAGATTACGGGTATGAGCCACTGTGCCTGGCCCCATGATTTTTCTTAGGGAGGAATTAGTCCCTGTCTGGACAGAGGCTAGATTTTGCCTCTAAGGTGCCCTCATTTTCAGACTGTTTTTGCAGCTTCTCACTCCGAGGGGCACCTCTGTCCAGGATCGAACCCCCTCTCCACAAACCCACAGGGAGCTGCAGTTCCTGCTGGCCTGGCCCCTCAGACCTCACCTTGTTGTACAGCTTCCACCATCCCCAGAAACGGAGCTGCAGGAACTTGCGCACGTTCCGCTGAATGACTTTCAGGCCCATTCTGTGAAAAGAATCCAGGGTTGAATGGGTTACAACGAAGGTGTTAGGACCTGGCTTCTGGCTTCCCTGGGGAAGGGGAGGGGCCTGGGAGTAGAAGCCAGCAGATCTACTTTGTCGAGACACAAAAGTGCTTTCCCAAGACCCAGCATTGCCCATGTGGTTGGGGGCAGGGAGACTCAAGCTGGGGTCAGAGCTTAGCAGCTAAGAGAGCTGAGACGAAACCCGATGGAACCAAGTCCCTCCCTGATGGTGTGAGGCTGAGACAGAGCAGTCATTTACTCCTGCATTTTCCCTCCTTCACCAGAAATCACCCATTAGTCTCTGAATCCCATGGATCTGCAAAGTTGCTGGAATCCACCCATTTCTTGTTCCCTGTAGCTTCATTCAACTGCCATTTATTGAGGACCTCCTGTTCACCAAGGCCTTGGGCTGGATCAGGCCAAGATCCCTCACATCAACCCCTAACTGGTGTCCCTGCCTTCAGTATAGGGCTGCAGGTGGCCTGCTGGTGGGAACAGGAATTCATTACTAATTCTATGACCACAAAGAAATAGACTCAATCACAGGTCATCTGGGATGGACCTAGGTTTTTTTTTTTTTGAGACAGGGTCTCACTCTATCAGGCTAGAGTGCAGTGGTACAATTATGGCTCACTGGAGCTTTGAACTCTGGCTCAAGCGATCCTCCTGCCTCAGCCTCCAAAGTAGCTGGGACTACAGTCATGTACCACCACCTGCTAATTTTTTATTTTTTTGTAGAGATGGGGGTCTCCCTATCTCCTGTTGCCCAGGCTGGTCTCAAACTCCTGAGCTCAAGTGATCCTCCTGCCTTGGCTTCTCAAAGTGCTGGGATTGTAGGTATGAGCTACCACACCTGGCTGGACCTAGCCATTTTTAAATTACCAGGTTAGGGAAATGGCTGAAAAACATGATTCGAAGGGTAGGGATGTGGAGTGAGAATTGCTGAGTTCTAATCCTGGCTCTGCGTGAACCTGCCCCAGTTCCTTAACCTCTCAGACCTCAGTTTCCACATCTGTAAAGTGGGGGTGCTGGCCCCACCATGCTCCTCTTACAGCATCATTACATGGATCAAGTAAGAGAAAGGCTTTGAAAGTGACCTGAACTGTAAAGAGAGGGTTTATGTTAATTGTTTCCAGTTAGGGGTTGAGCTGTGTCCTCCTAAAGGATCTGGTGAAGTCCTAACCCCCAGTACCTAGGAAGGGGACCTTGTTTGGGAATAGGGTCTTAGCAGATATAACTAGTTAAGATGAGGTGGTCATACTAGAGTAAGGTGGACTCTAATTCAATATGACTGGTGCCCATATAAAAAGAGAGAAGATGGGCTGGGTATAGTGGCTCATTCCTGTAGTCTCAGCACTTTGAGAAGCTGAGGCGGGTGGATCACTTGAGCCCAGGAGTTTGAGATGAGCCTGGTGCTTGGGCAACATAGGGAGATCTCATCGCTACCAAGAAAAAAAAAAAAATTAGCCAGGTGTGGTACTGTGCTCTTGTAGTCCCAGCTACTCAGGAGGCTGAGGTGGGAGGATCACTCAAGCCCAGGAGGTTGAGGCTGTGGTGAGCTATGGTCGCACCACTGCACTCCAGCGTGGACTACAGAGCAAGATCCCAACCCCCCTCAAAAATAAAATTTAAGGTTATGGATATCCCAGTTATCCTGATTTTATTATATGAATGTATCAAATTATCACCTGAAACCCAAAAATATGCATATCTATAAGGTATCAGTTAAATTTTTTTTTTTTTTCAGACAGAGTCTCGCTCTGTCACCCAGGCTGGAGTGCAGTGGTGTGATCTCAGCTCACTGTAACCTCTGCCTTCTGGGTTCAAGTGATTCTCCTGCCTCAGCCTCCTGAGTAGCTGGGGTTACAGGTATGCGCCACCATGCCCACCTAATTTGTGTATTTTTAGTAGAGACAGGATTTTACCATGTTGGTCAGACTGGGCTTGAACTCCTGACCTTGTGATCTGCTTGCCTCAGCTTCCCAAAGTGCTGAGATTACAAGTATGAGCCACCGTGCCGGGCCCTCAATAAAAAAATTTTTTAAAAATTCGTATTGTTTGAAGACACCCAGTGTGTCAACTTGATTGCGGCAGCTCCGAGAGACAGGATTCTTTTTTTTTTTTTTGAGATAGAATTTTGCTCTTGTTGCCCAGGCTGGAGTGCAATGGCATAATCTTGGCTCACTGCAACCTCTGCCTTCCGGGTTCAAGCGAGTTTCCTGCCTCAGCCTCCCAAGTAGTTAGGATTACAGGCATGCGCCACCACGCCTGGCTAATTTTTGTATTTTTTGTAGAGATAGGTTTCACCACATTGGCCAGGCTGATCTCGAACTCCTGACCTCAGGTGATTTGCCTGCCTCAGCCTCCCAAAGTACTGGGATTACAGGCATGGGCCACTGTGCCCGGCCAGCCACACAGGGTTCTTTGTGCCAGCGAAGACATTGGCATCCACCCCTTGCCAACCACACGATGTGGCTAGTGGTGCTGTCCCTGAGTGCTTGTGGTGCTGTCCCTGAGTGCTTGTGGCTCCCCTGGGCCTTCCTGTTGGTATTTGTGAGTGCTACCTTCGTTCCAGCATCTTCTTGAACTCCACCCTCATGAGGAAGCCCCGGAGCCGACACTGCAGCATCGTCATGATCTTGGCCAGACGCTCGTCCCTCATGTCCTCAAGCTTGGCCAGGATGCCCGCACGGAAGAACACCTGGGGAAAAGACGGCACGCCTTTGAAAAAGCCCAGCTGTCACCCAATGGCAGCCAGTTGGAGGAGTTTTAAATCAAAGAAGGGTTTTCGTTTTTGTTTTTCAGAAAGGATCTCACTCTGTCGCACAGGCTGGAGTGCAGTGGCATGATTACAGATGACTGCAGCCTCAATCTCCTAAGCTTAAGTGATACTCCCATCTCAGTCTTCTGAGTAGCTGAGACTACAGGCACATGCCACCAGCTAAATTTATTATTATTATTTGTAGAAATGGGGTCTTAACTATGTTGTCCAGGCTGGGCCTCCCAAAGTGCTGGGATTACAGGCATGTGCCACCATGTCCAGCTAATTAAAAAATTTTTTTCTGAGATGAGTTCTGGCTGTGTTGCCCAGGCTGGCCTTGAACTCCTGGACTCAAGTGATCTTCCCACCTCAGCCTCCCAAAATTCAGGAATTATAGGCATGAGCCACCATGCCCCACCTGTGGATGTTTTAAAAATCCCCCCAGATGAGTCTAATGTATAGCCAACGTTGAGAACTTTGTTCTAGAGAAACTCCTGCACAGGATCATGAGCAAGAATGTTCACAGCCACACTGCAGTGCAGTGTGGCAGTGATAATGTCACATACCAATGAGGCTAAAGCTTAGAAACATGGCGAAGAGATAAAAGCACGTTATGGAAGAATGTCACAGAAGGGTGTGTCAAGTACGATACTTCCATGACACTCAAAACCAAGCACAACTGCAGGCATATGTGCTAAAGCTATTTTTGACAGGTAAGAAAATGAGCCACGTGGTATGGCTCATGCCTGTAATCCCAATGCTTTGGGAGGCGGTGGTGGGAGGATTGCTTGAGCCCAGGAGTTGGGGAACAGCCTTGGCAACATAGTGAGACTCCGTATCTACCAAAAATATGAAAATTAGCCAGGTGTAGTGGTGTGCACCTGTATTCTCAGCTACTCGGGAGGCTGAGGTTGGAGAATCGCTTGAGCCTAGGATTTGAAGCCACAGTGAGCTATGATTGTGTGACTGCACTCCAGTCTGGGTGACAGAGCAAGACCATGTCTCTCTCTCTTTTTTTTTTTTTTTTTTTTTTTGACAGATTCTCCCACTGTCACCAGGCTGGAGTACAGTGGTGTGATCTCAGCTTACTGCAACCTCCCCTCCGGGATTCAAATGATTCTCCTGCCTCAGCCTCCTGAGTAGCTGGGATTACAGGTGTGTGCCACCACACTCAACTAATTTTTTTTTTTATTTTTAGTAGAGACAGGGTTTCACCATGTTGACCAGGATGGTCTCAATCTCTTGACCTCATGATCTACCCGCCTTGGCCTCCCAAAGTGTTGATTTTAGAGGCATGAGCCGCCACGCCTGGCCAAGACCATGTCTCTTAAGAAAAAAAAAAAGGTAAGAGAATGGTTCATGTCAAAATTCAATACAGGGTTACTCCTGCGTGTGGGGAGGAGATGGGGGAGGAAAGACATTCAAAGTTGACATTCCGGGCTTTTCAGTGGGTTCACAGGTGCTGGCTTTATGTTTCATGATGTAACACTTTTTTCCAGGCTTCAATTAGGACATGATAGAAATTTTAGAAGGATAGAAGGTGCCAGGAGACCTGCATTCTGGCCTCAGCCTACCTTGGATGTGCTGTGTATGTGACTGTGGTTAAGTCACTGTCCCTTGAGGGGCCTAGGCCTCCCCTCCTGTCCGGAAAGAATGTCGCCTGTAGGGCCCCTGGGACCGCCAAGCTACAAGAGCCCAAGATGCCACATGGGGCCAGGGAATATAGCACCCAACTGAGTCCCTGTGGGTAAAAGATGAGAAAGAATGCTCCCTGTCCCCAAAAGGCCCCCTGAGGAGCTGGACATCACAAAGTAGAGAAATTGGGCTTGATGTCATAAAATGTTTCCTGATATTTCAAAATTAATTGGCATTGAGGTTTGGTCTTTGCAACGAGCATGTGGCTAGGGGTGGGGCCCACCTGAGCCAACTCCAAACATAGGAACACCATTTGCAGTCAGAAACATACTATTCTTTGTTCTGCCCCTGCTGCCAGTCTGCCTAGTCTTGAGGGAGCAAAACTGTCCCCAGCAGCCCCAGGCCTTCCCCTGGAACTGACGTGCCTCATGCAACCCTTGTACAATAGCAAGATGTGGTCAGTTTGGTCAGAAGGTAAACAGACCAGATTCTGAGCTGTGCCAGATTCTGAGATACCAGCTCCGGCTTCTCCAGCCACACAACCAGTGCCAGTGGGCCTGATGCTGACTAGCTGTGTCCCACCTCATTCTGTGAGGTTGGGTATGCCACCTCCACCCCCTCTCCAGGCTTTCTTAAGTTCCCCATCTGTCAAGGGTGGGTGGGGAAAGGAGGGGCCCGCTGGTTTCTAAAATTCTTTCCAGCTCAAGTATTCAATGATTCTGTCTCCAAACCTCAAGTGTCCCCCGCAAGTCAATCTAGCTATTTACAGCACATCTTAATTGTGAAGGAGGACAAAACAAACAGTTCTGCCAGGTTCTAGGGCAGTGTTACAATTCTGCATACACAGAGTATTATAAAGCAAGCTCCAGGGAGTGAGGGACTCATTCTGTTCTCTTCACTGTGTGTCCCTAGAGCCTGGAACCGTCCCTGGCACACAGTAGGTGCACCATAAGCGTTTGCTGCGTGACCAGATGCATTAGAGGCACAGGTATGCTGCAAGCTTCCATGCCAAGCCTGTGTCATGCATGAGAACTTGGAGAGGGAAATGATCTGCTCCAGGCGGCGCAGAGGCCGGCTTTGAGCCCAATTCTCCTGACTGCAAAGCCAGTGAACCTCCTGTGTCATGGGGAGATCATGTTGAGGTGCAGTCTGCAGGGGGTGGCTGTGTAAGGACACCTTGCACCACTGGCCTGGCCAGCCTTTACAACCCCAACAGGATGCTGCGGGGCCAGGAAATGGGATAGACCCAGGGCAACTCAGGCCCCGTGAGTCAGGAGCAGGAGGCTGCTCTGTCGGAGTCAGTTTGGGCTCAGCCGCCAGCTCAGAGCTGGGCTTACAGTTCTTCACCGTCCAGGCCCTGCCCAAGCAAACTTCCCCACAGGGTCAGATCCAGGACCTTGATTCTGATTGGCCCTTTTTATTCTTGGAAACTGGGCTCAGGCCAGGTGCAATGGCTTATGCCTGTAATCCCAGCACTTTGGGAGGCTGAAGCAGGAGGATTGCTTGAGCCCAGGAGTTCGAGACTAGCCTGGGCAAGAGAGTGAGACCCCATCTCTACAAATAATTTTAAAAATTAGCTGGCTGTGTTGGTGTGTGCCTCCTTAAGTCCCAGCTACTTGGGAGGCTGAGGCAGGAGGATCACCTGAGCCTGGGAATTCGAGGTTGTAATGAGCTATGATTGTGCCACTGTACTCTAGGAAGACCCTGTCTCAAAAAAAAAAGAAAAAAAAAAAAGAAACATAGGATTCTAAGAAATATTCTACTATTGCTTGAGTTCCCCTCTGACCTGAGCTGGGTTCTATGCCTGTTGCCTCTAATCACTCCAAATTCTGTGAGACTAGCATGATCAACCCTGGTTTTTCAGGAAACAGAGGTTCTCAGCAGCTGGCGGACTTGCCTGAAGCAGGCCATTGGTCAGTGGCCAGGTGGAATCCACACCCCAAAGCCCACCTTCTTGGAACAAGGCTGAAGGGGTGTGTAGGGGGAGACCGCCCACCAGACCCTACCTTGGTGTGTCCAATTTTGTATTCATTCACATCCAGTTCAATGGCTGCAAGAAGCAGCTCTGAGGCCTTCTTGTTGTCCACAAACCCCTGGGGAATCACGTTGGGGTTCAGCACTTGGTACCTGGCAGGAGAGAGATGATTGGCAGCTATCACTGTGCCCAAGCTGACAGCACCAAAGCATGTTCATGCAGTTATCCGCTGGTCTTTGAGATGGGCTTTGGACAGGGATTAGACTTGTTTAACAGATGCCCCAGGGAGGCAGAGAATTGAGATCGATAGGAGGCTTTGGAAAAGGGCTACAGTTTAAGAGTAGACATTGGTGTGGGTTAGGAGTACATGGAGGAGCTGTTTCTAGAAATGAAGAAACCAAAATCCCTTCCTGATAGAGCTTGGAGTTGAGAAGAGGGCATTGACCCAGACACTGGAAAACAGCTTTTTTATCCTGACCTGTGAGCAGCCCCCTTTGTGACCTGGGACACAAAAGTCCCCAACTGGGGACTTCAGAGGGGCTTGGATAAGGTGGCTGCTAGTGGCCTTTCCTGATCCATCAGTCTGTGGTCCTATATTGGAGGAAGTTGGAGGAGGTAGAAGAAGATCATCTCTGAGGTGGGGTTATTAGTTACCCCAATATTCCTCCAGAAGCAGACCCTGAGATAAGAATTCAAATGCAACTAGTTTATCTGGGAGGTGGCAGAGCAAGGAATGGACAGAAAGCCAATAAAAGGCATGTTGTGGAGGCATTTAGTGCAACAGGCAATTGGAGCTTAATGCTGCTGGGATCACTGGGAGCCACAGTGGGAGTGTTTACACCATGGAAATGGGCAGACACTAGCAATCAGGGCTTCTTTTTTTTGGACCAGGAGAGCCCTTGTTAAACATTTACAAACACACTACTGTCTAAGTGTATATGTGGAAAATGTCTCAGACTCAGCCACGAGAAAGGTGAGGGAACTGAGGTATTTATACACCAGCTGTCCTCAGTCACTGATTGGGTTGAGGGCTCCTTCCAGCGAGGCATTAATTCCCGGAACTTTCAGCTTGCCAAGGAGGGGCGGAGCAGCATCCAGAAGCTGAGAAATGCAGGGGCTGGCAATTGAAATTTGGGGCACTGTCTACAGCCATACCACCCTGAACATGCCCAATCTCGTCTAACATGTGGGCCAGTGTTTACTTAGGTAGTGACTGACAGTGAGGTGGTATTGACAGAACACCATCGTGTCTGCTGCAGTGGATGTGACTTATCAGCTGGAGAACTCCTGGGCGTCTTGAGCCTTGCACTCAGCGAGACATCACTCACCTCTGCTTGAACTCCGGGTACTGCAGCCTGTTTGGGAAGCCCTTCCTGCAGATACGGATGCCTTCCAGGACACCATTGCAAGCTAGCTGGTGCATGATCAGGTGGGCATCCACCACACCTGCCAAGGGGGAGGGTGCAAGATGGAGAGTCCCTCCTCTGGAGTGGGACAGGCCAGTCCTGGCCACTCAAGGAGGCTGAACTGAGCATATATGCTGTCAACCCCAGTCATCTCCTGTCACTGTCCCAGAGGCTCCAGGTCCCCCACCATTTGGCCAATGCTGAAAAGCTCCCGAGTTTGATTTCTGGCTGGTTGGGCACCATTCTGCTTTATAAAGCAGCTAGAATATGGTTCAGCTAGAAACCATTGTTGAAGTTTCTCTCAGAGGCTTGTTTTGCCCCCATCAGCCTTGGTGATCAAAGGTAAACTTAGTTCAGAATGAACACTAACAACTTTGCAGACCCTCAGGACTTCCAGCAGGGAGCCGTGACTCCACAACATACCCGACTGCTTAAACTCATTGGGCACAATACAGCGGACAAAATGGGGTGCAGTGCTATGGAGGGTGGTCATCAGCTTGTTCAGCTGCTCCTGGGGTTGGAGGACAAAGAACGAGTGAGTGAAACTTTGCATTGATGTGCAGGATACCCGTACCCAGGAGAGGTCTCTATTTAGAGTTTAGTCACTTAAAACAATTAAAACTCAGCCACATGTGGTTAGTGGCTACCATATTGGACAGTGCAGAAGAGAACGTTTCATCATTGCAGAAAGTGCCATTGGGCAGCACTGCTCTCAAGGTCCAATGACTTGCTCAAGGGGCCATGGTTTGCAAGAAGCAGGGCCCCTCTGGATTCAGAGCTGGTTCATTGTAGAATCTTAGTATTAGGAGGAACCATAGGGTCTGTGTGGACAAACTCTTGTCCACTGTTAACTTCCCTAATGGATGCTTTCTCCTCCTCTGCTTGGATATTTCCAATAAGGTAGCCCCCTCTGCCCTGGGACAGCCTGATTCTTGAAAAGTCTTGACACCTTTCTTTGTGCAACATCTCCTTGTAGACTGCACTTTGGAAGGTAATACCCAAACTTTATGGAAGTTGTGGCCAGCCCAAGACCTGCCAGCCAACTCTAGGACACAAGATCTTGGGCATTGCTATCTCAATTGGTCACACTGCACAAATCCCCTTACTCTCCAGATTTAAATCCAAGAATGATATATTTGGACTGAACCTTTGCTAAGGGTCTCTTCTGCCCAATGGTCCTGTTATTCTGTGGCCTCTTCAGAAGGAAACAGACCCCTCCAGGTAAAGAGGCATTCATAGACAGAGAAATGAAATCATCCTGCCCCTGGCCATGAAGCAGCAGCCAGACCACCCAACATTGAAAGGAAGGGTTGGGGGCACCAGACCCAAGATGGCCTCGGTGCCGCCCCTACTCACCCTGTAGAAGTTAGAGACTGTCATGAAGGAGGAGCCTCTCTTCTGTTTCTTGCCTCCGGCTGAGGAAGGCACAAACACATCTCATGTCAGTACTCAGTATGAGAAAGGCAGCCCCATTAAGTGCTCTGCACCAAAGCACACACATTCTCTGGATTTAAAAAGGCTTATCTTGGGGATGGATAAGGGGGATCCTAACATGGAGAAAAGGAGTGGTCAGATGGGCTGGCTACAGCGTAATTGTCAAAAGGGCTGCTGTGCTCCTTGGAGAGGCTGCAGGCTTTTGCGATTTCTGGTGCAAGGTGACAAACTGCTTCCATTGCCTGGGGAGGAAGAAGCACCCACAGACCATGGGAGAATGTGCACTTTGGTGGTAAGACCAAGGAGACTGGCGTTTCCGGCCCCACTAATTGGCAACGCTATGGGGCAGCAGCCACCAGGGCATTCCCCTAGGAGCCACATGACCTCTGTTGGATGGGAGGCAGGGCTGAGCTTGGTATTTCCTTCAGACAAGAGAGAGGGAAACAGAAAACAAACACAGAACATCTGGATGTCAACTTTTCCAAAGCAGTATCCATCCACTAGAGGTGAGATGTGCCCAGCAATCGGTTCAGTTATTGGAGGCTCCCAGGTTGTATCTACATGCCTCATTTTCATGCCTATCTCAAGCCACTTTTCATTCACTCACTCACTCACTCCACAAGAGTTGAATAAAAGAGTTTTTGTTCCTTCTTTCCATTTTGGCCACTAAAGGGCGTCAGCACAGGAAGACTGGATGCAGCAAGGGGTCAGCCCTACCTGGAGCCTCCTCTTCTTTGAAGAGAAGGGCCAGGATTGCCACAGTTGATTTCTGGAACAAACCCACCACTGTTTCATTCAGGGGGTCTTTGTTCTTCTCCAGCCAGCCCGTGATGTTATACCCCACCTGGAGAGGGCAGACGCCAGTGAGTAACTTTGAGGTCCAGCCTTTCCCTTTCAGCTGAGTGCTACAGCTAGAGCCCCTCCTATAGCTCTGCCCTGTTCTCAGCTCCCAGGACCAACTTTCAGCCCCATTTCTTGGGGCTCCAGTTCTTGTCCTGCTGACTTGCCTGGTGTCCTGGGATGCCCCTGAAGCCCAATCTGAGTTGGAGGCTCCATCGTCTGTTTTCTTGGGTATTTGCAATTTGCCCATGTAGGATACCCCAACTCTGAGCTTTGCACATAAACCTAGGCTCCCCTGCTACTCTCTCTTGGGCTGTGTAACCCTCACTTACACAGCTTGCTCTGCCAACCACACTGCACCCCCCTGACCCCTGGGTCATCTTCTGCCCAGGGGTTTTGCTGTCAGTGACTGACTGTGGCTGTAGAATCCTGAGCTACATGAAGAAGTCTCTTTGCCGCAAAGCATGCAGTCCTTGAAACACTGCAGGGTTTCTCCTTGCTGGGGGAGCATGCACGCTCCGTTACATCACTGTAGTGTCATTGGCTGGTGGAAAGGGGGCTCCATCTATCCAGCACTGAGGGCTGCATATATCCAGGTAACTGGACATCTACTGATTTCTGCTTCCTATCTTGCCACATGGTCCCCATTGCCAGGGTAAGGAGGAAGAAGTCTTTCAGGTGCTTCCATTGAGCATAGAGAAGTGAGGAAAGTAGATGAGAAGCCAGAACTTCTGGGCTTGCCATCTCCTGTGTAGCACAAAGACATTTGTCATCTCCGTGCATTATTTTAGGGCCTTCTTGGAAATGCACAGGTCTCACTTGACTTTGAATATTCCATTGCTATAAATAAGGAACTCTTCTCAGTTCAGTGTGGGAAGAGGGGTTAGAGAGCTGCAATTTGGTCCCAAGCCTGCTGTTTGCTCCAAGTATCGGCCCAATCCATTTTACAAGCAATTGGCATTACGGTTATGGTTGATGGTATCATAAAACCTTGGCCCTGATGCCCAGTGGCATCATGACTTTCCTGACAGCTCTGTCTTAAGGCTGCAGTTAGGTTGCAGTCAAGCCCACAGAGGCTCAGCAACCTCTGTTGGTAACAGAAGCATTGGCACTTACAGCGATAATAAAATCCCAAGGAAACCAAATGCATTCTCATAAGCTGGCAGGATGAACGTCACCTCTCCTATTAATTATGCAAATGCAACCTGAGTCATGGCTGCACTTAATTTCCCCACTTCCAGGAACTAAGTTTGTTTTGAGTGAAAAAGTCACTCTGTAAATGTCACCTTGTTGGTTTGGTGGCTACGAGCTGTCAGAGAGCCAAGTTATCAGTTGGGAGTCATTAATGGGTTTGTGGAATTTTTTTGTTATTCTTTTTGCAAGTGTTGTCATTTCTGGCCAAGACTGAGGTTCAGCTGTCAAACCAAGGGCTATAGATGGTGGGCCCAGGCAGGTCTGATGGGCCTGGGCAGGGTGTAGCCTGGACGGGTCTGATGGCTGCTCCGTAATGGGTATCTCCCTTGGAGAAGTGATGAGGAAGTGTGAGTGGAGGAGCTCATTTCAATTAGCTGATTACCCTGTTATACCATGGTTGTGCTGGTGGAAGCGGGACATCTCTGGAGGGGTGTGTCAGCATGCACCTACAACAGCGGCAGTGACGGCAGCCAGCTGGGACCCAAAACACAGAGGGACCCTGAAGCCAGTACTCACGGTGCCTGCATAGTGAATGAGCTCGAAGTGGGCCTCGGGCCCCTTGCCCTTGCCCCCCTTGGGTTTCAGGAAGTTGCTGGACTTGCCCAGGTGGTTGTCATACAGGGCTGCCTTGAACGTGGCATCGGTGGCTTTGGGGAAGACGCACTGTTCCTCCAAGATGGAGAAGATGCCCATGGGCTGGGAGGGAAGAGGACAGGATGATGTTAGAGAAGGTGGCAGGACCCAAAAGAGGCCACACTGGCACTGAACCTGGGGCCAGTGTAGAGATGCACCAGACACCCATGTGGCCATCCAGGAAACAACTCTGCGCAGTGACATATGGGAACAGTTCCTGGTGCTCCGTGGTCTTGTCATCAAACACCACGGCCATTAGTGCTTGAAGGAGGCTGGAATTCATTAAGTGCAACAGAAGGGAAGACTGAGATCTCAAGGGGCCAGATAGCTCCTCAAATGCTAATCCCACCTCCACAGCGGCCCCTGGCAAGCTTGGCCTTCTGAAAAATGAGGAAGTCAGTGCCACCTGTGCTCTCTGCTTTTTTTATTTAATTTATTTTATTTTGAGACAGAGTCTCACTCTGTTGCCCAGGCTAGAGTGCAGTGGTGTGATCTCGGCTCACTGCAACCTCTGCTTCCCAAGTTCAAGTGATTCTACTGCCTCAGCCACCCGAGTAGCTGAGATTACAGGCACCTGCCACCACGCCCAGCTCATTTTTGTATTAGACACAAGGTTTCACCATGTTGGCCAGGCTGGTCTCAAAATTCCTGACCTCAGGCCTACCTGCCTCAGCCTCCCAAAGTGCTGGGATTACAGGTGTGAGCCACTGTGCCCAGCCACAACACACATTCTTGAAAGAGACCATTTGCTAAAACCTTCCATATGGATGTGGTTATAGGCAAAACTATTAAATTGTCTGGGCCAGAGCCTGACTCTGCTGCTCACAGGTTGTGGGACCTTGGACAAGCAAGTCCCTTTCTCTGTGCCTCAATGTTCCCATCTGTGAAATGGGCCTAATAAAAGTATCCCTTCCCCCATATACAGTAGGTTATGATGATCCAATGAATGTGGGCATATAACAGCCCAATGAACAGTAGTCATTGCAGTCACTACAGTACCCATTTTGCAGATGGGGAGCTAGAGGTCATACCAATGAAGGTCATCAGTGGTGTCACTGACTTCCTTGAAGCCAAATGCCACTTCCCTGCATGCCCTAGTGACATCCCTTGGCCCTGGCCTTTTCCCAAGCCCCTCCTTTGAGAAGCAGGTCACCTTTTCCAGGAGGTCAATGCAGGCCTGCAGGTCGAGGCCAAAGTCGATAAAGACCCACTCGATGCCTTCCCTCTTATATTCCTCCTGCTCCAGCACGAACATGTGGTGGTTGAAGAACTGCTGCAGCTTCTCGTTCGTGAAGTTGATGCACAGCTGCTCAAAGCTGTTGAACTGTGACGGCAGGAGGGCAGAAGGAGGGGCATCAGCACAGGCACAGACAGCCAGGATTGAATGAAGAGACCACAAG
>CAUYLG010014261.1:0-24516 GCA_963573385.1 Cacajao melanocephalus | reverse complement strand
GGCTCCTCCGCCGGGAATCTCCTAGTCTGTGGGCAACAAAAATTCGTCTGAAAGTGCGGCGTCCACTCGCTCTCTGCGCTTTCACTGGGAGCTACAATCCTGAGCTGTTGTTAATCGGCCATCTTGGATCTCTCCTTTTTTGTTCTTTTTGAGCATAAACAGAAACATGAATCGTTGCTTATAAGTAAAAATGTAATATAATTTAAAATAAAGTGATTACTATTTATTCATTAAACTTTTTAGGTTACATTTATTTACTCTTCAAATTCTTTTAATTATCTTTTAAGATGAAAAAATAATGTAGGGCATCAGTCATGTTAAACATACCAAATCATAAGAAAAAATGTAGACTAAAAAAAAAAAGTACTTTATCATGTTTGAATACTCAATTCGCCTCTACAGAAACAACTATAATTAAAAGTTTCTTAGCACTTCTTTTTCCTCCTTTATTAATTTTTAATTGACAAATAATAATTGTGCATATTTATGGTGTACAACTTGATAAATTGAATTACATATACATTGTGGAATGGCTAAATCAAGTAAATTAATGTATGCATAATCTCACATATTTATCATTCTTTTGTGTTGAAAACACTTAAAATATATACTGTTAGCATTTTCAAGTATGCAATACACTATTACTAACTACATCCACATTGGTGTACAGTAGATCATTGAACATATTCTTTCTGTCAATTGAAATGTTTTATCTTTTGACCAACATTTCCCTAAGCCCCTCCCAGCTCCTGATACCACCATTCTACTGTCTGTTTCTGTGAGTTTGACTTTTTTAGATTCCACACCTAAGTGAGACTGTGTATATTTCTTTCTTTTCCTGGCTTATTTCACTTAACATCCTGGAGGTTCATCCATAGTGTCACAAACAAGATTTCTCTCTTCTTTTAAGGCTGATTGGTATTCTATTGTATATGTAATACATAGCATACTTTCTTTTTCCATTCATCTGTTGATAGGCACTTAGATATTCCAATCTTAGATATTGTGAATCCTGCAGTGAACATAGAAGTGTAGATATCTCTACAATAATCCTTTCATTTTACTGGCTGTATACTCAGTGATAGGATTGCTGGATTATATGGTAGTTCTATTTTTAGTTTCTTGAGAAACCTCAGTGCTGTTTTCCGTAACAGCTGTACTAATTCACATTCACATCAGCGGTGTGCAGGTGTTCCCTCTTCTCCACATCCTCACTAACAATTGCTGTCTTTCTTCTTTTCGATAATAGCCATTCTAACAGGTGTGAGGTGACATCTCATTGTGGTTTTAATTTGTATTTTCCTGATGATTAGTTGTATTGAGCATTTTCTTCATTTACCTTTTGGCCATTTGTATATCTTCTTTTGAGAAATGTCTGTTCAAGCCCTTTGCCCAGTTTTAAAATCAGGTTATTTGTTTTATTGCTATTGCATTCCTTATACATTTTGAATATTAATCACTTTTCAAATGTATAGTCTGCAAATCTTTTCTCTCACTGTGTGAATTCTCAGAATAACGTCAGTTGTTTCCTTTGCTGTGCAGAATATTTACAATGAGATAAGCTTATTTGTGTTTTTTTCTTTTGTTGCCTATGATTTTGGAGTCATATGCAAAAAAAAAGAAAAAATTGCCTAGACCATTGTCATGTAGCTTTTCCTCTATGTTTTCTTCTAGCGATGTTATTGTGGCAGGTCTTACGTTTAAGTATTTAATCCATTTTGCATTGATTTTCATATGTGGTGTGAGAATTGGGTCCAATTTTATTCTTCTGGATGTAGATATCATTGTCTCAACACCATTTATTAAAGAGGCTGTCCTGTCCTAATTGTGTGTTGTCAGCATCTTTGTAAAAAAATCAGTTGACTCTAAATGTATGTATTTCTGGGTTCTCAATTCCATTCCATTCGTCTGTGTCTATCTTTATGCCAGTACCAATCTGTTTTGATTACTGTAACTTTTTGGTATATTCTGAAACCAGGTCATATGATGCCTCTACTTTTGTTCTTTTTTTAAAAATTATTTTTAATTTTTATAGGTACATAGTAGGTATTTATGAATCCCATAAAGTATTTTGTTACAGGCATACAATGCATAATAATTACATCAGAATAAATGGGGTGTCAACCTCAGGCATTTATCCTTTCTTTGTATTACAGACAATCCAATTAGACTCAGTTATTTTAAAATGTACAATATATTATTGACTCTAGTTACCCTTTTGTGACTAGAGTCTTATTGACTAGGTCTTATTCATTTCATCTAACTATGGTTTTGTTCCTTTAACATCCCCACTACCCTTCACTCACCCCTTATTATGCTTCCTAGATTCTAGTAATCATCATTCTACTCTCTGTCTCCGTGAGTTCAATTGTATCTTTGTTCTATTGTTCAAGATTGCTTTAGCTATTTCAGGTCTTTTGTGGTTCCATACTAAGTTTAGAATCATTTTTCTTATTTCTGTGAACATCTCATTGGAATTTTAATAGATATCACATTGAGTCTGTACATAGTTTTGGGTAGCATAGACATTTTAATAATAATTCCTTTGATTCACGAGCACAGGATATGTTTCCATGCATTTGCGTTTTCTTCTATTTTTTTTATCAATGTTTTTTAGTTTTCAGTGTACAGATCTTTTACCTCTGTGGTTGAATGTATTCCTAAATATTTTTTGATAGATATTGTAAATAAAATTGTTTTCTTAATTTCTTTTTCAGAGAGTTTATTATTACTATATAGAAATGCCACTGATTTTTGCGTGTGGATTTTGAATCAGCAACTTTACTGAACTTATTAGTTTGAATAGTTGTTTGGTGGAGTCTCTAGGATTTTCTATACTGTATAAAGTCATGTAATCTGCAAACAAAGACTGTTTAAATTCTTGCTTTCTGACTAGTTGTCCTTTATTTCTTTCTCTTAATTGTTCTGGCAAGGACTTCCAGTACTATGGTGTATATAAGTGGCAAAAATGAGTATTTTTGTCTTGTATGTGAACTTAGCAGAAAAGCTTTTAACATTTCACCATGAAATATGGTGTAAGCTGTGACCTTGTCATATATGATCTTTATTGTGTAGAGGTATATCCTTTAATACCTAAGTTGTTGATTTTTTTAAAGATCAAAGGACATTAAATTTTGTCAGATGCCTTTTCTGTGTCTATTGAAATTATCATTTTTTTCCTTCATTCTGTTAGTGCAGTGTATCATATTTATTGATTTGCCTAGGCTAAACAATGCTTGATCCCCCAAATAAATCCCACTTGCTTATGGTGAATAATCCTTTTAGTGATCATCCCACTTGCCTATGGTGACTGATCCTTTAAATGTTGAATTTGGTTTGCTAGTATTTTATTGAGGATTTTTATATCCATATACATCAGAATGTTGGCTTAAAATTTTCTTAGTATGTTCTTGTCTTACTTTGATGTTAGGGTAATGCTGGCTTTCTAAAATGAGCTTAGAAGGATTCTTTCCTTTTCAGTATTTTGGAAGAGTTTGAGACAAATTGGCATTAGTTCTTTAAAAGTTTATAGAATTCAGCAGTGAAGGCATAAGATCCAGGGCATTCTTTTGTTGATGGGAGTCTTTGTAATACTGAGTCAATTTGCTTACTCATTTCTGCTCTGTTCAGATTTTCTGTTTTTTCAGGATTCAGTCTTGGTAGATTATACGTTTCTAGCAATTTATTTCTTCTATGTTATTCGATTTGTTGGTATATGACTGTTCATAGTAGGTTATTATAATCTGTTGTATTTTCACAGTATTATTTGTAATGCTTCCTCTTTCATTTCTTATTTGATTTATATGAGTCTTTTTTCTTTTGTTAGGCTTGCTAAAGGTTTATCAATTTTGCTTATCTTTTCAAAAATCCAACTTGTTTCATTGAAGTTTAGTGCATTTAAACTAATTTCATTGAAATTTTGTATTTTTCTAATCTCTATTTTATGTATATCTTTTTATGTATATCTGATTTTATATTATATCTATTTTATGTATATCTATATCTATTTTGTGTATACCTGATCTTTATTATTTCCTTCCTTCTACTAGCATTAGGCTTAGCTTCCTCTTTTTTAGGATCCTTTCAGTGTAATGTTAGGTTGTTTATTTGATATGCTTTTTGTCTCTTTTGATGTAGGCATCTGTTGTCATAAACTATCCTCTTAGAACTGCTTTTGCTGCATCCCATATGCTTTGGTATTTTGTATTTTCATTTTCATTCATGTCAAAATATTTTTTAATTTTAATTTTTTCTTTGACTTGTATGTTAGAAGCATGTTCCTTAATTTCCAGATATTTGTTATTTTTCCCATTTTTCTCTTGTTATTGATTTTTTAGTCTCATAGCATTTTGGTCAGAATACATACTTGATATGATTCTAGTCTTATTACATTTGTTAAGACACGATATGACCTATCATGGAGAATATCCCATGAGTGCTTGAGAAAAATGCGTATTTTTCTACTGTTGGATGGAATGTTTTTTATATGTCTATTAGGCCATTTTGTCCATAGTGTAGTTCAAATTCAAAGTTTCCTTATTAATTTTCTTTCTAGATTATATGTCCATTGTTGGAGGTTGTGTAGTGATGCTACCTGTTACTAATGTATTGCAAGCAGTCTCTCCTTTCAAATCTATTAACATTTGTTTTATATATGTAGGTGGCCTGATGTTGGTGTATATATATTTACAATTGTTATATCTTCTCATTGAATTTACCCCTTTATCATTAGATAACTGCCTTCTTTATCTCTTTTACAGTTTTGAAGTCCCTTTTATCCAATATAAGAGTATTAGAGGCCTATGCTCTCTTTTGGTTACCATTAGCATGGAATATTTTTTTTCATCCCTTTACTTACAGCCTATAAAGTCCTTAAAGTGAATCACTTGTAGGCAATATATAGTGGGATCTTTTTTTTAGACACTCAGTTTTGATTGTAGAATTTAATCCATTTACATTTAAAGTAATTATCGATAACCAAATAATTACTATCATTTTGTTGATTGCACTCTGGTTATTTTAAAGTTTCTTTATTCCATTTGCTGTTTTCTGACTGTTCTGTAGTTCTTCTGTTCCATTTTTCCATTATTGCTGTCTTTCTTTGTGATATGCTAATTGTATTAGTCTGTTCTCACACTACCATAAAGACATACCTGAGATTGGGTAATTTATAAAGAAAAGATGTTTAATCAGTCCATAATTCTGTGGGTTGTACGGGCTTCTGCTTCTGGGGAGACCTCAGGAAACTTACAATAATGGCAGAAGGTGAAGGGAAAGGAAGCACCTATTCACATGGCCAGCAGAGGAGTGAGTTAGCAAAGAGGTAAGTACTACACACTTTCAAATAACGAGATCTTGTGAGAAGTCACTCAGTATCACGGGAACAGCAAGGAGGGAAAAATCTGCCCCCATGATCCAGTCACCTCCCATCAGTTTCCTCCTCCAACACAGGGGATTACAATTCAATATGAGATTTGAGTGGGGACACAGAGCCAAACCATATCAGGAATGCTTTGATTCCTGTATCTTTATTTTTTGTGTATCTACTATAGTTTTCTTTTTTGTGGTTACTGTGAGGGTCACATAATATATCCTACAGTTATTACAAACTAAGCTTATAGCAGCTTAACTTTGATTGCATTAAAAAACTCCACAGTTTTGTTCCATATACCCCTAATGTACTATATTTTATGTCAGTTTATTTTTTTATATTGTTTATTTTTTAAAAATTATTACAGTTCTTAATATTTTCAATAGTTTTGTATTTTAACCTTCATACTAAAGATATACATGATTGTTCTCACTCATAAGTGGGAGTTGAACAATGAGAACCTGTGGACACAGGGAGGGGAATAACACACACTGGGCCCTTTTGGGGATGGGGAAAGAGGAGTGGGAGAGCATTAGGACAAATATCTAATGCATGTGGGGCTTAAAACCTAGATGATGGGTTGATAGATGCAGCAAACCACAATGGCATATGTATGCCTCTGTAACAAACCTGCAGACTCTGCACTTGTATCCTGGAATTTAAAGTAAAATTTAAAAAAATACTTAAAAAATATATATGATTTACACATCACCATTATAATATTAGAGTATTCTGAATTTTACTAGATACTTACTTTTACCAGTGAGTCTTATACTTTTGTATGTTAAGTCCTTTTATTTCAGCTTCAAGAATATCCTTTAGCATTTCTTGTAATGCAGGTTTTGTAATCCATGTAATGGCTATGACCTCCCACAGCTTTTGCTTGCCTATGAAAGTCAATTATTTTTAATTATTTGCCAGTCAGTTCCTAGATCTCTTTTTTTAGGGTCAGCTACGTATGCTTTATTTCGTTCTTTTGATGATGTCTTACTTCTCTAATTGTTTGTGACTCTTTGCCTATGCATTAGTGTTTGCATATTTGAAAACACAGGCATTTATTTCAGTTTTTACAGACTGGCTGTGGCAGGAAAGCCCTTCATCAGTCAGCCTTTTCAGAGATTCTAGGAAGGCCATGTAGCATGTTCCATAAGCAGACTTGTTGCTGGTGTCTTTGTGTAGCCTAACATGAAGCCTCAGTCAACAGGTCAGCACATCTGGTGCCTGGGTTTGAGGCTTTGAGCCTTCAGCCTAGGTCTACTGGGGCAGGGATGAAGCATGAATCTGCTTGGGTGGGTCTATATTCTGGGTCCATGAGGTCCAGCCAGGTGGTGGGATGGGCCTGGAACCCAGGTCAATGGATATGACTTGAGGGTAAGTCTGTGGGGACTAGTCTGGCACCGAGTTGGGCCTAGATCCTGAGTCTGCAGGGGTGGGCTTGGGTCCTGGATCTGCGAGACAATAGCACCATGAGAACCTGCCTGGAACTTGAAGCCAGTCTGGTTCTAGAGCAGGCTTGGAGCCTGGGTCCATGGGGGCCAGTCTGAAAATTTGGTGTATAAATGCAGCCTGGAGCCTGGGGCTATAACAGATGGTTTGGCTCAACGGTGGGCCTGGCGGCAGGCCTGGTACTATGGGAGCTGCCTGAAACCTTGGTCTGCATTCACGTTGACTATCCTAGCACTGAAGTCTACTGGGATGGGCCTGGACCATTTTAATTACAGGATCATTTTAATTATATTCTTTTAATAAATAGGAATTAACTTATGTGTATATGTTACATGGCTGTTTATATAAGTCAAATATATTTTTTAAAACCAGTTTTATTTTTTCTTTGGACAGAAATATTAAATAGTTTTTATTCAAAGGCTAATTCCTAGTGAGTAGAGGTGGCTACCCAAGACATTGTATTGAAAAGACTTCGAAGGCCCATTATAAATGTTCTCATTGGTACCCAATGGATCGAGCTCTTTGTTTGCTAAATATGATACAATGATTACTCTCCATTGAAGAACTAGATTATGGTGTGATAGATTGTTAGTATTAACACCCTTATTTAGACTAAATTTTGCTATTTTAAAATGTTTAATTACTTATAAAATAATATTTTATAAAAGTATTACCAAATCCTTCATTGTGTTTGGACTCCTTGTATCAGTCTATTTCTAGGCAAATTGTTGGGAAAATATAAGTCCCTTACCACATACTTTAATAATAACAATTGTTTCTTAATGGAAAAGTCTATCCTCTAAATGTCCCAATATAATATGGAACTAAGCAATTAAATGCACTGTTATAATAGAGAACTATGGTACCAAATATTGCTTAGGAAATTCAAAATATAATGTGAGAAGAGCTAGTATAGACAGGAACTGAAATCACTGATGGAGAAAGAAAAGTATCTAGGTTTTTCTGTCTCTATATTTGGTGGAGTTTAAAGATTCCAGGCAGGCTGTTGAGAGGGCTGACTTCTAAGTTAGATAGAAATAGTATTTGCAGGCCATGTGCAGTAGCTCACGTCTGTAACCACAGCACTTTGGGAGACCAATGTGGGAGGACTGCTTAAGCCCAGGAATTTGAGAGCAGCCTGATCAACATAGTGTCTCTACAAAAAGTTAAACATAAAACAATTAGCTGGGTGAGGTCATGTAAACCCGTAATCCTAGCTACTCAGGAGGCTAAGGCAGGAGAATTGCTTGAACATAGGTGTTTGAGGCGGCAGTGAGACATAATTGCACCATAGCACTCCAGCCTGGGTGACAGAATGAGACCCCTTCTCTAAAAAGGAAAGAAAAAAAAAATAGCATCTGCTGAAAATTCCATAGGCTTATCCAGAAAGATGGATCATGTGCAAATTCATTTATTCACTTATTCATTGATTGAATCTACTTTTTAAGTGAATATCACATCTAGGACAAAACTGCAGGATGGACCCTTACAATATTGATTCCTTTGGTGCTTTATGTCATTGTTGTCAGCTATCTTCTGCTGGAAGCAGTTCATAATGATTTCAATTTTTAGCTCTACCTTAGTGAAGTGATAACAGCAATAGTAATAATGATATTAGCAACACTAATATTGGCTAATATGACAGGCATTGGGTAAATGTTTCATATACATGTAATCTAATTACTATGCCTATCTTCCTCTATACCTTTAAATTTGTAACTGTGCCAATATTCCCATTAAATTATCTTTGGAAAGGTAGTGGCGATGTCATATAGTACCTATTATGATACTTTTCTGGCACATAAATGTGTCAGAACTGTTTTAAGCCCTTCACATGTATTATATGAACCCTAGAAAGCCTTAGTTAGATTATTATTATCATCATTAAAGGTATAATAAATTCAAAGCATATTGAGGTTAAGAAACTATGCCAACTCTCCAGAGCTAGTAAGTGACAGTGCAAAGTTGTTAATCCAGGTAGGCTAGCTTCAGAGTTCATGCTTTTACAACCATATTCTAGGCCAGGCATGGTGGCTCACGCCTGTAATCCCAGTACTTTGGGAAGCCAAGGCGGGCAGATCACAAGGTCAAGAGATCGAGACCATCCCGGCCAACATGGTGAAACACTGTCTCAACTAAAAATACAAATATTACCTGGGTGTTGTGGTGCGCGCCTGTAGTTCCAGCTACTCAGGAGGCTGAGGCAGGAGAATAACTTGAATCTGGGAGGTGGAGGTTGCAGTGAGCCAAGATTGTGCCCCTGCACTCCAGCCTGAGCAACAGAGTGAGACTCTGTCTCAAGAAAAAAAAAAAAAAAAAAACCGAAAGAAAAAGAACAAGTATGTTTTAATTATTGGGGCCCGTAACTTATTAAATTCTCTTTTAGTTTTCTAAAAGGGAGAAAACATTCATCATTGTTAGATCAATGATGATGATCATACCAATGACGTATCTATTAATAAATGTTTTAACACTGTCTAATATATAGTAGTCATTTCATAAAGGTCAATAATTTTTGTATAACCATCATAGTACTTGCTGTTCTCTGGCCATTTAGAGATACATTGTTGATATTAAATCCTTCAAACAACCCATAGGCAATGTAGAATTCTTGATACATTATGCTGATGCTGATGCAGATGTTGAGGTATCAGGACAATAAGTAGATTTGACAAGATTATGTGGATAATAGGGTTTATGGGTGTGATAGGAATTCAGACTCTTTGTCCTTTAGCCACAAAACTGTGCTTGGAACAACTGTGTTTATATACAATAAAAGTCTTAATATTAGTTCCTAGTGTTAGCCGTTCCTTCACACCAAAATGATGTTTTCTTCTACATTATTAGAAATTTAATTCTTCTAGGAAGCTCTGCCTGTACGTCCTAGGTATCAAAATTTCTTTGAATTTTACCTAGGAAGCCACTAAGAAGCACAAAGATATCCATGGTGTAATTTCTGGGTGTATCCTTGGCCGCCCACTAATAACAAGTATAACAACAGCTAACATTTATTGAACATTTGCTACATGCCAGTAATTATGCTAGGCACTTTTTATACATTTGCTGGTTTAGTCTTTAAACAAAACGTACTTTCAAGGATATGTGTACTTTTATTTTGCCCAAATTACAGAAGAGAATTATGAGTTGTAGACATGCTAAGTAATTTACTCAAGGTCATACATATAATAAGTGGGATGAAATGGAACCCAGATCCAATTCCAAATTCCAGAATTTTTCTGACTCCAAAACCCAGTGTCTTGTAACAAATAATTCTAGTTACCCCTACTCATGTCCATGAACAACCTCCCCACTAAAAATACTGTTTAAGTCTAAAAATCTCCACTGGACTTTCTGAGTTCAGTCTTGATTCCCTACTTTGTTCATTCCTTCCTGTAATCTTCATGGGACTCCTCATTACACTTGCTCTACAAAACCTAAAAACACACAGTTTAGGTGTGCTCAGGTGACCATCTACCTCCAAACCCACACTCTAGAACCTCAATACTATTTTCTATTATTTAATTGATGAAACTGTATACATTAAATACAGTATGATGTTTTAATATACATTGTGGAATGGGTAAGTCAAGCTAACTAATGTAAACACTGCCCCACATACTTAACCTTTTGTTTTTATGGTGAAAACTCTTAAAATCTACTCTTAGCAATTTTCAAGAATTCAATACATTGTTATTAACTATAGTCACCATGGTGTACAATAAATCTCCTAAACTTATTCCTCATGTCTAAATGAAATGCTGTAGCTTCTGACTAATACCTCCCTCATCTTTTCCTTTCCTTAGACCCCCCTTAACTACCATTCTACTCTCTGCTTCTATGAATTCCTCGTTTTTAAATTCCACATATAAGTGAAATCATTTAGTATTTGCCAGTTTGTACCTGGCTTATTTCACTTAACATAATGTCCTCTAGGTTAATTAGTGTCACAAGTGTAAGAATTTCCTTCTTTTTAAGGCTGAAGAGTATACTGTTGTGTGTATATACCACATTTTGTTTATCCATTCATCCATTTGGTGGACACTTAGGCTGATGGTTTATCTTGGCTATTCTGAATAATGCTGCAATGAACATAGAAGTGCATTTAAGTCTTCCACACAGTGCTTTCATTTTCTTTGGATGTACCCAGTAATAGTATTGCTGGATCATATGGTAAATTATGATCATATGATAACTTTTTGAAAAACCTCCATACTGTTTTACATAATTGTTATACTAATTTACATTCCCACCAACAGTGTACCAGTGTTATCTTCTTTCCACACTTACACCAACACTTTTTATCTCTTGTTATATTTTTTCATAATCGACATTCTAATAGACATACAGTGATATCTCATTCTGGTTTCAATTTGCATTTCTTTCATGATTAGTGATGTTGAGCATGTTTTCAAATACCTATTGGTCATTCATAGAAATGTCTGTTCAGATTCTTTGCCCATTTTTTAATTAGGTTATTTTCTTGCTCTTATCCTGTTTGAGATTATTATGTAGTTGGCACATTAGGCTTTTGTCAGACATATGGTTTGCAAATATTTTCTCTCGATCTATAGTTTCTCTCTTCACTCTGATCATTTTTATTGTTGTTCAGAAGCTTTTTAGTTTCCTATGATCTCATTTATTTTTGGTCTTGTTGCCTGTATTTTTGCAGTCATATAAAAAATATCATTCCCCAGAACAATATCATGAAGTTCTTCCTGTATGTTTTCTTCTAGTGGTGTTACAGTATCAGTTCTTAACATATGTCTTTAACTTATATTGACTTGATTTTTGTATATGGGGTAAAATAAGGGACCAACTTCATTTTTCTGCATGGGGATATCCAGTTTTGCTAACAGTTTATTGAAGAGACTGTCCTTTACCCATTTTGTGTTTTTGAATCTTTGTCCAAACGAGTTAAGTACAGTGTGGATTTCTTTCTAGGATCTTTATTTTGCTCATTGATCTATGTGTCCGTCTTACGCTAGTATCCATTTGTTTTGGTTGCTATAGCTTTGTTGTATATTCTGAAATAAGGTAATGTGATGCCTCTACTTTTGTTCTTTTTGTTCAAGATTGCTTTAGCTATTTAGGGTCTTTGTATTTCCAAACAAATTTTTTTTTCTATTTCTGTAAAATGCCATTAGAATTTTGATTAGAATTACATGGAATCTGTAGTTGTTTTGAGTATAGTATAGTATAGAATCTTGTACTATGGTACAGACAGACATGTAATAATATTCTTCCAATCAATGAACACAGAATATCTTTTCATGTATTTGTATTTTCTTCAATTTTTTTATCAGTGTTTTATAGTTTTCAGTGTACAGATCTTTCACCTCCTTGATTAAATTTATTTCTAAGTGCTTTTTTCGAAACTTTAGTTTTTTAAATTTTTTATTTTATGGGTAGTAGGTGAATATATTTATGGGTACATAAAATGTTTTGATACAGGTATGCAGAGAGTAATAATCACATGGAGAATGGGGAATCCATCCTCTCAGGCATTTATCTTTTGTGTTACAAACAATCCAATTATACTCTCCTAGTTATTTTTAAATGTACAATTAAGTTATTTTCAACTGTAGTTACCCTGTTGTGCTATCAAATAGTAGGTCTTATTCAGTCTATTTTTTGTACACCTATTTTTTTTCTGTAGCTATCTTAAGAGTTTTTTAAAATTTCTATTTCAGAGAGTTAATTGTTAGGGGAAAAAATGCTACTGGGTTTTCCTGGTTTTTATATGTTCATTTTGTATCCTGCAACTTTACTGAATGCATTTATCAGCTCTAATCCTGCAACTTTGCTGAATTCATTTTCAGGCATACCTTGAAGATATTTCAGATTTGGTTCCAAACCACCACTAAAGAGCAAATAACACAATAAAGCAAGTCACACAAATTTTTTTGTTTCCTGAGGCATATACAAATTATTTATACTATACAGTAATCTATTAGGTGAGCAATACCACTGTGTTTTTAAAAGCCACATATACCAAAATTTAAAAATACATTCCTTTAAAAATGTTAATGATTATCTGATCCTTCAGTCAGTCACAATCTTTTTGCTGGTGGAGGGTCTTGCTACAGTGTTGATAGCTGCTGACTGATCAGAAGGGTGATCACTGAAGGTTGTGGAGGCTGTGAAAATTTCTTAAAATAAGGTAACAATGAAGTTTGCCACATTGATTGAGTTTTCTTTTCATGTCTGTAGCATGTGAAGCTATTTGATAGCATTTTATCCAGAGTAGAACTTCACTGAAAATTGGAGTCAGTCCTTTAAAACTCTGCTGCCACTTTATCAAATAAGTTTATGCAATATTCTAAATCATTTGTTGTCTTTTTAACAATGTTTACAGGAACAGATTCCATCTTAAGAAACCACTGTCTTTGCTTATCCAATAAAAGCATCTCCTCAGCTATCCAAGTTTTATCATGAGATTGTAGTGATTCAGTCACATCTTCAGTCTTCACTTGTAGTTCTAGTTCTCTCACTGTTTCTACCACATCTGCAGCTACTTCCTTCACTGAAGTCTTGAAGCCCTCTGAATCACCATTAGGAGTAGAATCAACTTCTTCCAAACCCCTGTTACTTTTGATATTTGACCTCTTCCCCAGAATCACAAATGTTCTTTATGGCATCTAGAATGGTGAATCCTTTCCAGATGTTACTTTGTCCAGATCCACCAGAGGAATCACTATCTATGGAAGCTATGGCACTACAAAAAATATTTTTAACGTAAGAAGACTTGAAAGTCAAAATTACTCCTTGATCCATGAGCTGCAAAATGATTGTTTTGTTAGCTGGCATAAAAACTATCAGAGCTCTTGGGTGACTAGGTACATTTTCAGTGAGTAGTAATATTTTGAAAGGAATTTATTTTTTCTGAATAGTAGTTCTCAACAATAGGCTTAAAATATTCAGTTAACTATGCTGTAAAGAGATGTACTGTCATTGAGGCTTTGTTGTTCCATTTATAAATTACAGGTGGAATTAGATTTATCCTAATCCTTAAGAGCCTTACAATTTTTGAAATGGTAAATTAGCATTGGTTTCAACTTCAGGTGACCTAACAAATGAGTCAGCCTTTCCTTTGAAACTTTGAAACCAGACATTGACTTCTCTCTAGTTTGAAAGTTATAGATGGCATCTTCTTCCAATAGAAGGCTTTTTGATCCACATTGAAAATCTGTTGTTAATGAAGCCACTTCCATTAATGACCTTAGCTAATCTTCTGGACAACTGGCTGCAGCTTCTACATCAGCACTTGCTGCTTCACCTTGCACTTTTTATGTTAATGAAGATGGCTTCTTTTCTTAAATCTCACGAATCAACCTCTTCTAGCTTCAAACTTTTATTCTGTGATTGTTCCCCTCTCTTAGCCTTAGAGAATTGAAGAGCGTTAGGGCTTGGCTTCAGGTGGGGCTTTAGCTCGAGGGAATGTTGTGGCTGGTTTTATCTCCTATCCAGATCACTAAGACTTTCTCCTTATTAGTATTAAAGACTGTTTTGCTTTCTTATCTTTTGTGGGTTGACTGGAGTAGTACTTTTAATCTCCTTTAAGAATATTTTGCATTCACAACTTGGCTGTCTGGCACAAGAGAACTCTCTTGGCATTCAACATGGCTTCCTCACTGAGCTTAATCATTTCTAGCTTTTGATTTAAAGTGAGAGATGTGGCTGAGTACGGTGGCTCATGCCTGTAATCCCAGCACTACAGGTGGCTGAAGCGAGCCAATCACAAGGTCAGGAGTTTGAGACCAGCATGGTGAAACCCCGTATCTACTAAAAATACAAAAATTAGCTGGGCGTGGTTGTACGCACCTGTAATCCCAGCTACTCAGAAGGCTGAGGCAGGAGAAATGCTTGAACCTGGGAGATAGAGGTTGCAGTGAGCCTAGATCATGCCACTGCACTCCAGGCTGGCTGACAGAGTGAGACTCCATCTCAGACAGAAAGAAAGAGGGAGAAGGATGGAAGGGAGGGAGGGAGGGAGGAAAGAAAGAAGGAAGGAAAGAGATGTGTGACATAATGAGACTCCATCTCAATAAATAAATAAGAGATGTGCAACTCTTCCTGTCACTTGAATAGAGGCCACTATATGATTATTAATTGGCCTGATTTAATATTGTTGTATCTCAAGGAATACAGAGTCTCAAGGAGGGGCACAGAGGTGAGGTAGGTGAATGATTAGTGGAAAAGTCAGAACACATAAATTTATCAGATAAGCTCACCATCTTATATTAGCATGGTTCATGATGCCCAAAATAATAATAGTAACATCAAAGACCACAGATCACCCTAAAAGACACAATAATAATGACAAGGTTTGAAATATTGTGAGAATTACCAAAATGTGACACAGATATGAAGTAAGCACATGCTGTTGGAAAAAAAGAAAATGGCACCAATTAGATTTGCTCAACACAGGGTTGCCACAAAGCTTCAATTTGTTTAAAAAAAAAATTTACCTTTGACATTCAGTAAAGTGAGGTGCAGTAAAATGAGGTTCTGTATGAGTTCTACATTGACTTTACCTGCTCTGGTCTAGTCCTGTTAAGCTGTCGCTGAAGTAGAAATGGGGATCTGTTGACTTTATCCTTCCTGGTTGGGCATTTTGTCAGTCAATTATCTTCCTTGGCTTAACGCTGTCTGCCTCTGACGGTCACTCTCGTGTGCCAACATGTCCTGCTAATTTTTTTTTATTTTTTATTTTTAGAGACAGGATCTCGCTATGTTGCCCAGGCTGCTCTCAAACTCCTGGTTTCAGATGATCCTACTCCTCAAGTTGTCCTTTACTTTTGGATATCTATTATTCATTATAAGAGTGTCCAAACTGTTTCTTTAAGTTTCTTCTATGCTAATTATGTCTCCACAACTAGAGTGCATGCTCCTCGAAATCAGAAACCGTATCTTATATTCTCTCTGTGTCTCATACAGAATCTAGCACAGGGCAAAGAACATAGGTGATTTTGTTGAATTATCTAATTCTTTGCATAGCTTATGTCTCTTAATCAGACTATCCTGAACGTTCACCTTCTGGAGTTTGGAACACATTTTTTAAAGATTCAGAACAGAGAAATGTTTGATACATGATGAGAGGCTTGGTTGTTTGTGTTTCTGTTTTACAGCTTCTTGTGATTTGGGGCAATTTATCTTTCTTACTGCTATTCCAGCTCTGACCTGTCTTGGCTTCCACAGCCTGAAGTAATGTTACATCATTGATCTGACTTGGATTGTATCTTCCATGTGTCAGAAAAAGGCATCTACTCATAGTTTTGTTTTGTTTTGTTTTGTTTTGTTTTAATTAGGCTTAATACATCTAACAATCCCTAAGCCTACCATGTAGGCTAAGGATAATTATAATTTAATTGCATCTGTAACAGCATACTCGGCATTGAACTTGGTGGGAGAACCATGTAAAACCTCAGAGCAAAGATAATCATGCACTTAACCTCTGGCCTCATTCTGGTTTCTGCCTCACTTAGCTGGGACTGTTAAATGTATTGACATTTATGATTGGTGAAGTCTCTTTTTTTCCATTCTCCAGTCTAAGTGAACAAATAGGTGGTGGGGGCATTCCACTTCAATTCTGCACTTATTCTTTCCTATACTGTGAATTGCCCTTGCCAGAGAAATCTTTTTATTTTTATGAATATGTCTCATTGTCTCTTTGTATATAAACTCCTTTTCTTTTTTCGTCTTTTCCTTATTGCAGTAAATTACAAATAGAAGTTTTAAAAAGTTAAATGATACTTCTAAACTTGTACTGGAAAAATAGCAATTTTCTTCTCCATCCTATTCACTCCCAATTCTTCCTCCCCTGAGGAAACGCCTTTCAACGTTTTAAGCTATTCTTTTATATTTACTTCGGTATTTGTAGATACTGTTTGTATACTTTTTCTTGAAAATTTTTAGCTTTTTATATTCTCCATTGAATGCCTGCTAGAAAGGATAAGACTTCAGTTCTTTTGAATACTTAACAACACACCTACCCAACCACCCACACATAAACAAATGCATGTACGCATAACACAACCACATTCACTTATAATGCACTATTTTCTCAATACAGTTATTCTTTTCTTTCAATACAGTTATATCACATTTTTTGTTAGATCAATATTATGTGTTTATATTACTAGGATTTTGAAACAATCATTCACAACTGAGCCATGTAGTATAACACAATCACATCTGATTTCTAGTACAATATTAAGTTCCAAGGTCTCTTATTACCTCATTTCAATTTTACTTAGTTATCTCCATATTAATCACAAATATATCTCCAGATTCGCTAATAGATTTGATTATAACCCTGGAAAATATTCAAATACATTGGGCATTATATTTGTTTTATTTTCTTGGCAGAAATACAATTTCTGCAACCCAGAGACTTCTGGCTCCAATTTTGATTCATTGCTTTCTAAGTTTGAAGTGCAGCAGAAAGAAGCAAAAAAGAACCCTTTTGCTTCTCATTTGTTTTGTATCCTTATTTTTAGTTTTGTATTTTCCCTTTTGGGTTTTCTCTTTTGTTTTCAGAAGCATATCTTCCAGGAGTTTTCTAGGAAAAGACAATTTTGAGACATTTCCTATCTGAAAATTTTTTTTACATATTCTCCTAACTTAGTGATAGCTTGGCCAGGTATAGAATTCCAGGTTGAAAATCATTTTCCTTGGAATAGAGAAGTTCAATAATAACCTTTCTCATACGTTTATCTTTCTGCTCTGAAAACATTTAGGATCTTCCACGTTAGGTGTTTGAAATTCTGAAATTTCAAAGTATAGGTTTAATTGCAGATCTTGAATTATCTTTATATTTAAATCATTGTAAAGATAATTATCTTCAATTTAGGTCATCCCTGACATTATAGATGAAAAAAATATATATTTTGGCAATTTCTTCTACTTATCACACCCTTTACTTTATATATTCTGTCTGGGAATATAAATTTTGAAGTTTGAATTTTTAATGTTCTTATATTTCTGCACTGATATATTTATCTTTCATTCTAGGTTTTGGGAGTTTTTCTTAACCATTAAGTTGATTGTACAAATATATCTATGGAATTATCTTAAATTTTTATGTAATATTTTTAGTTTCTCAGAACACTTTTTTGTTCTCTGACACTATTTTTTTTTTTTTTTTTTGAGACAGCGTCTCACACTGTCACCCAGGATGGAATGCAGTGGTACGATCTCAGCTCACTGCAACCTCCACTTCTCGGGTTCAGGTGATTCTCCTGCCTCAGCCTCCCAAGTAGCTCGGTTTACAGGCAGGTGCCTGATACCATGCTGGCTAATTTTTTGTATTTTTAGTAGAGATGGTGTTTCACTATGTTGGCAAGGCTGGTCTCGAACTCCTGACCTCCTAATCCACCCACCTAGGACTCCCAAAGTGCTGGGATTACAGGTGTGAGCCACTGTGCCCAGCCTTCTCTGACATTTTTATATGGAATTCTTTTCTTGTTTTAGAGATGTATTTCTTATAGTGTCTTTCTAAGGATATTAATTATAGATGCTTTTATTTGGTTTTGCATTTTAGTTTTAGTCTTAACTTACTTCTTCTTCTCATATTGCATTTTTTCCTCAGTTTTTTTGTATTCTCTTTTTCAATTTTGGTATCCTCTTTTTACATTAGAAGCTTTCCTTAAATGTCTGGTCACCATTGACTTTCTTTTTCATATTTAAAAAATAAGACACCAAGAAAACAACAAACAAACAAAAAGCCCTATTCAAAAGCCCTCTGAAGTAGTGCCTGCTTTCATTCATATGCAGG
This sequence comes from Cacajao melanocephalus, assembly GCA_963573385.1. NCBI lineage: Eukaryota > Metazoa > Chordata > Mammalia > Primates > Pitheciidae > Cacajao > Cacajao melanocephalus. The sequence goes on along the minus strand of CAUYLG010014261.1, from coordinate 5,923 downwards.
AGCTTAAAAAGTGTATCTCATCAACATAGAAGAATTGTAGTTAATAGAGGCCAGGAAGGGGCAGCAGAGATGGGGTGGGGAGTGGGGAATGAAGGGGAAAGAAAATCGATATAAAAGCACAATCATGTTGATAATTTCATTAATTCATTCTAGCAAGAAAAACTGTCCTTCCTTTGCAATAAGCCCATAATAATGATTTTTAAAATTGAAACCGAAGAAATTATTGTTAACCAAGTGTGATTGCAGCCTTTAAAAAAGGACCTATAAAAGTCTTATAAAAATAAACTTTACATTTTGGCCATTAAAATATCCAAGGAATTTCATCAAACAAATTACCAGTATTTGTTTCAAAAAAGATTTCAGCTAAACATATGTTCTAAAATATAGACAGTCTGTCTCTTTGGGCCCTTCTCTTAATATCTGAGTATTCAAATAATTAGGTTTAGAAAAAAATAATACAGCTATTTTATCTACCAAAAAAGAAAAAAATCAAACTCTCTGGTTGAGGCTTGTCAACTAGAGAGCTTCACAGTTGGGTAATAAGGTTGACTCTGCCTGTCTGGTTTGAGGACCTCCAAATGTCAATATCCAAATTTCTTTCTTTGGAGCTTCTCCACTTACCCACTTAAGAATGTAGCAATTTTCTGGGAGGGGGATAAAAACCTGACAGGTAACCCTTCAGGAGATAAGCCTGGGATGGAGATGGAGGGGTTGTACAGCAGTCTCACTATTCAGTGTATTCACTGTCACTTTCTCTGCTCTGAGTATGAGACACACTCTTCCATAACTGTATCTCTACACTTTCTCTAGAGCTTGTTTGTTTCAACTTCTCCAAAGTAACCTAGGTGTAGGGGACACAAGGCAGCCACACAGTGTGATGGAGAAACATGCCTGGGAGTCTCCCTGCAACTCTCTAAGTCTTTCATCCAGTCCTACTCAACCTACTGACTCTGCTCACCACTTTCACTAAGTGTTCATAGTGAAAAGCCCCACTTTTAGAACAGCGCTTCGCACCTATTAGGTGCTCAATGAATATTTGTTGAACTAATGAATACATGACTTTATAACTTTCGGCTTTGATGACTGAGCATTTTTAATTCCCTTGCACACTGCTGCCCTGCTGGTCTGTTGATCAGTGTTCTCAGGTATGCTACTTTTGCTGCTGCTGCTTTTCCACCCAGATCAATTTCTCTTCACTACACTTGGATCCTTTCCTGTTCTGGATATCTATGTGGCTCACAGACTGTTTATTTTTTTTTCTGTCAATTTTGTTGACATTGGCAATGGGAGAGATACAGGTTAATGTACATTTAGTCTGCCACATAACGACATGTGAGATTTTCTGCCTCAATTTTGTTATATATATAAAATATTTCAAGTATCAAAGTATATAAGATAAAAACCATGTATATTTCTGAATCTTTTAGAGAATCTTATTTTACTTACTTTGCTTCAGATCTCTCTCTTTCATTTTTAAAGAACCCAAATATCACAGATGGATCATTAAAGCCTCTTTTAACTTACTTCAGTTACATTTCTTTCCCTCATTCCTCAGAAATAATTACTACAACTTCATTTGGTATGTTTTATATCCATCCATGTTTATTTTTTAATGCACATGTATGTCACCTCATATAGTTTGTGTTGTTTCTATTGTTAAAATTCTATGTAAATAGAGTCAAATTGCACATATTATTCTGCCACTTTTTTCACTCAGCATGTTTTTGTCACATACATGACATGCACATTGATACATTCATTTTACAGCTTAAGGTGTTGTATGCAGATACTCTTTGTCCTTGGCTTTTGTCTATCTTAGATTAAAAGTTATCATGGAACACAAATGGGGTCCTTAAAGCTTATTATATGCCACCATTCATTACAAAGAAGCAGCATAGTTTTAAGAGTCTGGACCCTGGTTTCAAGTAGGTCTGGATTCAAAACCAGAATCTTTCATCTATTAGTCATGCAATTTAGGGGAAGTTACTTTTTAACCCTTGATATCATTATTTATGAAATGGATGTACTAATTATATAGACTTTATTGGTGTTATGGGGATTAGTATGTAGACTTTGGTGCAGTATTTGAAAATGGTAAATAGTCAAATAAGGGAGCTGCTATCATTATAATGTTACATCATGGCCAACAATTCAATGACTCACAGAATCTTGTAACTGATAGTTTAACTGTTGTAGAATGTTTGAATTCTCTTTGAAAATTTCCCTTCAGATAGTAATCTGGGTTCTGCCTGAATACTTTAAGTGACTTGAAATTCTAAGAGAGTCATCCCAGTTTTGGACAGCTCTGTGAAAAATATGTTCACTAACAGGGAAAAAAAAATGTTTCCCTGTAGTTTCTTCAGAATTGGTCTTAGTTCTACCACTTGGGATCAGGCAGAACAAGTCTAATCCCTCTTCCATGTGACAGACTTTCAAATATTTGAAGACAAATATCAAGTGCCCCTGAGTCTAATTATATCGAAAACAGAAAAAGGAAGAAGAAGGGAATTGTTGCATGTCAGTGATGGATAAAGCCTCATGTATTGAAACAAATAGGTAAAAGCAGAAATAAGTACCTTAGACTTCCACTTTTACCATTTCGTCCAAAATGAAAAGCTGTCACCAGAACCTCCTTTTGAGGAAATCTTGTAAGTGCCATTGAAATTTTTTGTTACTACCTTTTGGGGACCTGCTTTGACAATATTAACATAAGTGCTACCAAATGGACTGGGAAATAATCTTTAAACATATCTTATAAAGAGAGTCTTTATTGTAATCTGTTATACGTTAAGCCTGAAATGGATAATAATAGAAGGGACGCTCTGGTTTTACAAGGCAATAATGTGGTATCTGAGCAGTCAAACTTTATGGAGAGGCAGACTGAAGAGTAGTTTATCCCAGAGAAATTCTGAGTACTGTAGAACTGCTACCAATCCAGAGGTGTGATTAGTTTCAGGAAGTCTTTGGTTAACGAAAATAGTTCTTCTTCCTCATGTGAATTTTAACTAACTTTTACTCCAGGTACTGGGTTCAAAACATACACAATATACACTTATCATCATATCTTCCACTGAAGGTCTTTCTTAAATAGTCCACGTAGATAAAAGCAATAAAATATAAAGACTTCTGATTGAGCACTTTCCCCCCCAAATCACAGCAGATTCTCAGCCTACAGAGTCTCCTTTGAGATGTCAACAAATTTTACAGTATAGTTTTCTTCTTTTTATTTTTATTTTATTTTATTTTATTTTTTGAGACAGACTCATTCTGTTGCCCAGACTGGAGTGCAGTGGCATGATCTCGGCTCACTGAAACCTCTGCATTCAGAGTTCAAGCACTTCTTCTGGCTCATTCTCCCAACTAGCTTGGACTACAGGTGCAAACCACCATGCCCAGCTAATATTTTTGTATTTTTAGTAGAGACAGGGTTTCACATGTTGGCCAGGCTGGTCTCAACTCCTGGCCTCAAGTGATCTGCCCACCTCAGCCTCCCAAAGTTCTGGGACTACAGGTGTGAGACACTACACCTGGCCAACAAAGCTTATAGTATAGTTTGAACAAGTTGTTCCTCATTAGGATCTATGATGAGTGGCTAGGGCAGGGCTGGGAAAACTCTGGCTCTCATGCCAGATCTAGCCAGCTACCTGTTTAGGTATGACTAATGAGCTAAAAATAATTTTTACATTTTTCTAGTGGCTTAAAAAATTTATTATTTTTCATGATTCTATTGGTCAGGAATTTAGACATGACACAGTGGAGGATCTTGTCTGTGTTTCCCACACTGTCCATTGGGCTGGAATGGGCAGCATGACTTCTTCACGTATGCATCTGAGTCTGCAACCAGGCATTGGTGCCTGTGGTCCTATTTGGTTGTGGTTTATCTAAATGGACAGACTGAGGAGGGTAATAAAGGAAGCAAATAGCCATGTTTCTGGCTCTGCTGAGGGTTTTCCAATGTTTCTTCTTCTTGTTTTTAGTTTACATTCAGGAGTCCATATGCAGGTTTATTTTATAGGTAAATATGTCATGGGGGTTTGTCGTACAGATTATTTCATCACCCAGGTACTGAATTTAGTACCTATTAGCTATTTTTCTTGATCCACTTCCTCCTGTCATCCTCCACCCTCAAATAGGACCCAGTGTCTGTTGTTCCCCTCTATGGCTTCATGTATTCTCATCATTTAGCTCCCATTTATAAGTGAGAAAAATATAGTATTTAGTTTCCTGTTTGTGTTAATTTCCTAAGAATAATAGTCTCCAGCTTTATCTGTATTCCTACAAAGGACATAATCTAGTTCTTTTTAATGGCTGCATAGTATTCCATGTTGAATATGTATTACATTTTCTTTATCCAGTCTACTATTGATGGCATTTAGGTTGATTTAGGTTCTTGTTTTTGCTATTGTGAATAGTGCTGTAATGAACATACACATGCATGTGTCTTTATAATAGAATGATTTATATTCATTTGGGTATATACTCAGTAATAGGATTGCTGGGTTGAATGGCTTGTCTTGAGGAATCGCCACACTGTCTTCCACAATGGAAACTGATTCATACTCCCACAACACCACAGCAGTGTTTCAGCATTCCTTTTCCTTCACAACCTCACCAGCATCTGTTGTTCGTTGACCTTTTAGTCATAGCCATTCTGATTGATGGGAGATGATATCTCATTGTGGTTTTGATTTGCATTTCTCTAATGATCAGTGATGTTGAGCTTCTTTGAAAAATTTATTTTTATTTTACTTTAAGTTCCAGGATACACGTGCAGGACGTGAATGATTGTTACATAGGTATATGAGTGCCGTGGTGGTTTGCTGCACCTATCAACCCGTCATATAGGTTTTCAACCCTGAATGCATTAGCTATTTGTGCTGATGCTCTCCCTCCTCTCCCCACCATCAGGCCCCAGTGTGTGTTGTTCCCCTCCATGTGTCCATGCATTCTCATTGTTCAACTCCCACTTATGAATGAGAACGTGTGGGATTTGGTTTCCTGTTCTTGTGTTAGTTTGCTGGGGATGTTGTCTTCCCGCTTCATCCATGTCCCTGCAAAGGACATGATCTCATTCCTTTTAATGTCTACATAGTATTCCATGGTGTATATGTACCACATTTTCTTCATCCAGTCTATTATTGATGGGCATTTGGGTTGTTTCTATGTCTTGGCTATTGTAAATAGTGCTGCAGTAAACATATGTGTGTATGTATCTTTAGAGTGGAATGATTTATATCACTTTGGGTATATATCCAGTAATGGGATTGCTGGGTCAAATGATATTACTGGTTCTAGATCCTTGACTGATCATCACACTGTCTTCCACAATGGTTGAACTAATTTACATTCTCACCAATAATGTAAAAGTGTTCGTATTTCTCCACTGGCTCACCAGCATCTGTTGTTCCTTGACTTTTTAATAATCAATATTCTGACTGGTATGAGATGGTATCTCATTGTGATTTGGGTTTGCATTTCTCTAACGATCAGTGATGTTGAGCTTTTTTGCATGTTTCTTGACTACACAAATGTCTTCTTTTGAGAAGTGTCTGTTCATATACTTTGCCTACTTTTTGATTGGGTTGTTTGCTTTTTCTTTTAAATCTGTTTAAGTTCCTTAATTCTGGATATTGGACCTTTGTCAGATGGGTAGATTGCAAAAAATAATATCCAATTCTGTAGATTGCCATCTATTTATATCCTCTCTTATTTCCTTGAGCAGTGGTTTGTAGTTCTCCTTGAAGAGGTCCTTCACATCTCTTGTAAGTTGTATTCCTAGGTATTTTATTCTCTTTGTAGCAATTGTGAATGAGATTTCCCTCATGATTTGGCTCTCTGCTTGTCTATTGGTGTATGGGAATAGTTGTTATTTTTGCACATGTATGTTGTATCCTGAGACTTTGCTGAAGTTGCTTATCAGCTT
>CAUYLG010014260.1:0-52733 GCA_963573385.1 Cacajao melanocephalus | reverse complement strand
GTATATACCCAAAGGATTATAAATCAGTCTATTATAAAGACACATGCACACGTATGTTCATTGAGGCACTGTTTACAACATCAAAGACCTGGAACCAACCCAAATGCCCATTAGTGATAGACTGGATAAAGAAAATGTGGCATATATACACCATGGAATACTATGCAGCCATACAAAAGGATGAGTTTATGTCCTTTGCAGAGACACGGATGAAGCTGGAAACAGTCATTCTCAACAAACTGACACAAGAACAGAAAACCAAACACCACATGTCCTCTCGCATAGTGTGTGTTGAACAATGAGAACACATAGACACAGGGAGGGGAACATCGCACACTGGGGGATGGGGTGCTAGGGGAGGATAGCAGGGGGTGGGAGAATTGGGGAGGGATAGATAACATTAGGAGAAATACTTAATGTAGGTGACGGGGGGATGGATGCAGCAAACCACCATGGCATGTGTATACCTATGTAACAATCCTGCATGATCTGCACATGTACCCCAGAACTTAAAGTATAGTAGTAGTAGTAATAATAATAATAATAACAAACCTTCCAAGAACCCTCACTGCTCTGAGGCCAGCAGCTGAAGGCTACAACGTGGCTTACAAACAAGGATTGCTGTATTTAACAAATAGAAATCTAGGACACCCATTCAAATATGAATTGCAGATAAGCATCAATTTTTTAGCATAAATCACATGCAATATTTGATGTATACTAAAAACAAACTCGTTTATATGAAGTTCAAACTGAGTATCTCAAATTTTATCTGGCAACTCTGTTTACTTTGTCTCTGTCCCTACTTTTTTTCTGCAACATCCTCTCTCCCTAAGGACATACCTCAGGCCTACTAAACCTCCTTCTTCCTCTGGACTTTCTACCACAGCGCTTCTGTGAGGATTAAATGACTTAACACATGTCAAGTGCTTAGAACAATCCCTCTCCTAAGGGACTTACCTGGCTTATGGTGAAAGACATTGAAGTCTCACTGTGATTGTTGTTACCCACTCTGATGGGCACAACTACCCCAGTCCTACTGCCACACTTGGCCAGATTAACTCTTATCCATTCAATAGCAGAGTGGTGATCTCAGATCATCAGTCTCTTCTTTGGGAATCCTCATCCAGTTATTACTTGGATGAGATTGGAAGTCCTTGGTGTATGCTCCCAAGGGCCTTGTATTTCCCCTACTACAGCTCTTACTTCACTTGGTCATTCTTTCTTAGTCAGCTTTCCTACTAGAGCATAATGCCTGCAGAGAAAAGAATCTCTATGTTGCTCACGTCTCTGCCCACACCCTGCAGAGTGCCTGGGGAAAGAGGTGGCATTTAGTATATACTGAATGAATGACCAGCACCCCACAGCCCCTCTATTTCTCAGGAGCTGGTTTCCTAAATAACTCAATCTTGTGGTCAAGGTCAAGAGAGATTCTAACACTGCCCAGCTGAAGTGCCCACTCCACTTGGGGTGCTCAGTCCTCATCCTGAGAAAAGAGACAGATGAGCCCAGTTTCTGTTTCAGTTCTGCTTTACCACCTACAAACCATGGGTATGGTATCTGGCAGGTCACTTCTCTTCCCTGAATTTGGGTGTCCTTATCTGAGATCTGGAGTCAATCAAATCCATCTGGATAGGCTTCAGGGGAGAATTAACTGTGAGGTGATGTTATGCTTGCAAAAAGACCAGGAACATAGCAGGGACTTGGCAAATGTGAGTCCTTGCTATGGGCTAACTAGGGCCTCCTTCAGAGAAAATAAAAAGTTTGGAATCATGTGATCAATACCTGGTCAGTTTGCATAAGGCAGTGTATTTTGGTTTCAGATCAGAATCAGGAAACCCTACACTTTAAAGATGAGAGGGGAAAAAATGCAAAGCGAGAGAGGCCACGTCTGAAGACTTGAGAGAGAGAAAAAAGGGGCTGGAAGCAGCAGATCAATCATCAAGGTGAAAACTTAAAAGATGATTGATTTTCCTCCTTGATGTCCACGTTTCAAGGACCTTGTTGGGCTCCTCCTGGGAAATCAACTTTGAGGCTCATCTGCCACGGAAAGACATTTCCTCTGAGTTCTGTTTCCAGTGACTCCTGGGATCCAGGCAGGGAGCAAACACCAGGGTCTCTGGAGATCAGCAGCTTGACCTCCGGGCCACCCTCGCTCTCTTTCCCCATAGCCCAGAATGTGTCCAGAGTGCTGCACCTGGAGTCCCTGCCCCTGAATTCAACCCAACTGCCCTGGCTGTGGGGCCTTGCGAAAGCTGGTTCACCTGCCTGATGGACAATTGCTAGAAAAGCTTCAGGCGGCACCAGTGTGGGTCTTGATGGTAAAAGATAAATGGACAGGATGGGGAGGAGCCAGATGACAGGAAAACGGTGTGTCTTTGGGGAGCTGGGGAGCCAATGTTTTCCAGGGTGGAGTTCAAGAAACAAGCAAGATAAGAGGAGTGGAGCCAGACACAGCGTGAGGAAGGAGTGGACAAGACGGAAAAGTCTGCAGCGCTTGCTGAGAGCTGGGGAAGGCACATACGTGGTGCAGGGTCCAAATCTGCTTAAAAGCCAGGGTCAAGGTTGACCCCTGTAGCTCTAACCTTGTAAGGATGGCATGAGGATTACATGTGGTAATGGATGGAAAGTCCTGTCACAGAGGACTTGATGAATGGACTGAGTCGGAAGGAGAATATGAATCAGGCAAAGGACAAAATAATCCAATCCAGTTCTTCTCCCCTGTTCACACAGCACCTGCCTCTACCCTATAAGTTGCACCTATCCCTGTTTTCTAGCCCTGGGTGCCCTGTGAGCACCTCTCAGCTCAGCCTCTGGGGATACCCTCCTGGCCTTGGGGCCTTGTATGTTCTCCCAAAGGGACTGAGCTGCTGGGGAGTAGTCCACCTAGGTTCTACCTCCTTACTGCCCCTGCGCACATCTGGATGGGTCCATACTGTTTTCCTTTACACCAGAACTGACCTCCTCTGTGACCCACCAGGTGACCCACAAGCTCACAAGCCTGTGCCTTTCTCAAAAGGTCTAATCGTGTCCCTTTCTCAAAGGCTTTTCTCAAAGTTTACCTGCCCCTCCCCATCCCAACACCACCAGGCCATGACCTTCATTCGAGCCTTACCACTGATCCCTAAACTTGACTGCAGCCTGCTCACTGACCTCCCCAAGCCCAGGCACCCCCACCTCCCGAGTCCATTCTTTTCATAAGCACCTGAGAAGTCTTTCTAAAACATAAGTAAAATTTTATCATTCTTCCGCTTACAGAAACAAACAGAGCAAAAATATTTTTCTTTTGTTTCCCATCACCTACACAGGAAGGCTTTTTATTGTTAGGGTGGGATTTTGTTTTGTTTGTTTGGAGGTCTTTTGTGGACCCAGCGTACAAAGGGTCAAGTTAATCAGGGTCAACCCCTCTTTGGTCTATGGGGGACTAATGTCAGGATCTCTCTGATTGATGTGGATTCTCTTTTGTCACTATTCCTCTTCCTATTATAGGCAGTCACACATGTATTGTATTCATATCCTTGAGTTTGTATGAATCTTTGGAAAATAAGAATTGTTTTCATCTGCATAAGCGATACTGCATTAAGACCTTGGCGTGTTTCTTATCTTTTTACTCGCTGTGTTAACTTATGTCCATGTTGATGCACATACACTTAGTTCCATCACTTCCACTGCCTTGCAAGGACACTAAGCTCACCTCCAGCTCTCTTCCTGACAAACTGCATATACCATGCATATTATTGTATATATCCCCTCTGGATTGGTGTGAGAATTTCCAGGTGGGGTTACAGGTTCATAGGGCTTATACTTGCAGAGTTTTCTCTGCAGTGTCGCTGCACCAGTCCACACCCCACCAGCTCGAACCCCAGCACCGTCTACTCCCTCACTGCCTCTCCAGCTCCATTTTCTGCCACACCCACCTGAAGTTCCCACCAACTGACATGCTCACTGATTCAATAAAGGTGAGTGTTTTTGAAAGCCATCTAGCCCAATCCTCTTGTTTTACAGACACTAGGGCCAAGAGAGGGGACATGAGAGGCCCAAGTTCCCAAAGCTTAGAAAGGCTTACGTAGGGGAGCCTCTGTTGATAAATCAAGTTTCTTTTCATGCTGCCCAAAAGTTAAAGTTTTCTTCCACTTTTCAGAAGTATAAAAGAGAGTTCCAGAGACAAAAAATTACAAACTTTGTGTCACATGGAGCATTAGAAGGAAAGGGAAAAATTGTGGCTCATTTGTCCCTAAAATTACCTTCTTTCCTGATGTGTAACGCACCTACAGGGTAAGCAAGGGCTGGAGGCTAATGTTGGAGGAACCTGGGGGCTTGTGCTGGGTTCAGGCTCACTTCATGCCATGCAGAGCAGCAACATCCAGGGTCAGATGGCCCACACCACGCCACTCACCTGGCCCCAGAACCAGCCTCTGAGGCCTGGGTGATCTGACGGGCCTTTCATCTGCCTAATCTTTGTGAGGATTCAGCTAGGGATAGTTCAGAGTAAAGTTTCCATGTAGTTGTGAATTATCCCCACAAATCAAAGTTGGTTTGGGAAACCCAAGGTGCAACTTAAGTCAGGTTAAGCTTATCAAATTGTTTGGGGACAGCAGTAATATAAATGAGCAGGCTCTTTAATACATTTAAAATGAAGTCGTTGCATTTTTCATGGGGTTTCATTTCCTGTTTCCCCTCCTCCTCCAGGGCATCAGTCCCACACTGAGAAATGTTTGGGAAGCAGAGGCTAGAGTGAACAAAGTGATGCTGTGGCTGGCTTTCATGGGGTGCCTTTTCAGTCAGATCTACCCACAGGGTCCCCTACAGTGGTCCCATGCTGAGTAAGAAAGGGAATTACCCATTTGGACTCAGGACCACTGGGTGCCCACCATCTTGCATGCCTGGACTGTATCACTTTCCAGCTTCTGCAAAGAGAGCCAGGGCATTTGTCTCCTTTGGTGCCTGTTCTTTATGCAAGGGCAGCCACGTCCCACTTCCACACCTCCGCCTCCCCTCAGATCCCCAAATCCACTCACAAGTTACAGGCAATTTAATAGGCAGATCTAATCTCACCAAGATTTCAAAGTCATCCAGTCAATGCATCCCAACTCTGTTTTTCTCTGCCTGTCCATGGCCTCCTCTTCTTCTTACTCCTCCCAAGATGTGCCAAAGCAAAGACCTGTCAGAGAGGAGTCAGAAGTTCCCCCCTGTTTAGCTTTGGCTCATTTCATTGGAATTCTCAATGGAAGAATGCAAGTCTTTTTATAGTTTCTGATAAAATGTAGAGTCTAATGGTTGACAGCATGGCTTTGGGAACAGGAAGCCCAGATTTTTTAACTAGCTGTGTGAATTTGGGCAAGTTATTTAACTTCTCTGTGCCTAGGTTCCCCAGCTAACAAAATGGGAGTACTAATATATATCTACCTATTGGCAGTACCCCCCTCATAGGCTTGGTTGTGGGACTTAAATGTGTTAATGCCTATGGTAATATGCTAAGAACTTGCTTGGCTTATGGGAAGTGAGAGGTTAAGTGTTAGCTATAATAAGGACGATTGATGATGAGGAGGAGGATGAGCAGATGCAGAAGGCAAAGAAAGATGTAAATTGCTGAATTGATGAGCTCTGTACCATCTTCCCCACATTGTTCTTTGAGCTCAGAGACTCTACACATGTGCAAAAGAGCCTCCAGAAAACCAGTACTAAGCTGGCCAGAGTGAAGTAATTTCCCCACTGAGGTTGATGATGGATAGATATTCTAGACATATTGGAGGCTGGTACTCACGAGCAGATATCTGATACCAGATGGTTGCCAAGATGGCTGGGGTTTTGCCTTTTTAGGACAGAGAATTAGCACCCTCCACCCCACAAGGTGCTCTAGTCTTCTGCTTCTCAAAGTGTGGTCCAAGGATGAAGGACAAGAATTTCCTCTGGAAATTTCTCTAATATGCAGAACCTCAGGTCTGTCCCAGGTGTGCTTAATCAAAATCTGCATTTTAATAAAACCCCCAGGTGATTTCTCTGCACACTAAAGTTTGAAAAGTGCTCTTGTAGTCCAAACACAGGGGAGTAGATGTGTTGACCTTCCCTTTCTGCCCCCACTGGACTGCATGAGCCACATAGGCAGGGACTGTGTCTGTTTCATTCCCCGGCATGTCCTCAGAATTGAGTTTCATTCCTATCACATAGGGAGCACTTGTAAATGCTTGGCCACAGATGTATGCATGAGTAACTGAACAGGTAAATGAGTGAGTGCATGACTGCAGGCTCAGAAGCCCAGGGTCCTGGTTCCAGGTCTTTGGTGAATCATGCTGACATATCCCAGCAGGAGGCAGAAATGGGTGGACCGGACAAACACCTCTGCAGCACCGAATTTACTGCCCGGATTGAGCAAGACTGGCTTGAGAGACTTGAGGCTTTCAGTTGTGTGCAGCGGGGTAGAGCTAGGTTATGCAGGAACTGACCTTGTATCTACCACATGTCCCTGCTCTCATACTCAAGTGGTCCCAGCAAAGAAGGAAATCAGGTCAGTCTGACACAACTTATTCTGAATGCACCCAGGCAGGCCAGTAGTGAGCCTTGCATCCTCTGCTGGGCACTCACAGTCCAGGCTCCACAGAACTGGATACCCTTTTCCTGGGTTAAGACAATGGCTTATAGAAATTGCCCCCACAAGGATTGAAAATGTGAATGACATCTACCTGTTCCCAGTCTTCCAGTCACTACCAGACTTGTATGGTTCCTCAAGTATCAACGAACTGTGGCTGGGCAACCACCTTTGCGAGTGTTTAATTACCGCAGTATGTCGCTTGTCTGCGTCAATGGGCAAGAGACAAACAGGGTAGCTCAGTGTTTGATTGTGGCAGCCTCTTCCTCCTCTTTTGGATGTCTTTTATCCCTGCCAGTCTCTATCCCAACCAGCACAGTCTAAAGATTATGCTAAAGATCTGTCCAACGATATTAGGGGCTGTTTGTAATCACCCCAAAGCCTTAGAAGATCTATGGGCAGCTCAGATAGACCCCCAATCTTCAGGTATTTCTTTATCTTATTCCCAGCCAGCCATTCCTTCTGTGATCACTCAACAACAGGAGATCTTTAAGAATGGAGCAAAATGGAATGTGCTCAAGATTTCATGACAAACAGATCAGGGCTTGGATCCCTAGCAAGTGAGGGGCAGACAGCAGGGGAGAGCAGCTGGACACAAGGGGATTAACTTTTGAAATGTGAGGGTCCTCCTTTCCTCTTAACTTCTAATCCTGCCCTGCAGGTCTCTCCTGCACTGCCTCAAAGCAAACCGTTCTCGCTCTGCCTTTGCCCGTGTGAGCTGGTAAGGATGGCAGACAGGGTGGTTGCCAACCCTCAACATCCATTCCTACCCCTGCTTCCCTCCTTTTCAATGGAACCCCTATTTTGTTAGATATTCACCTTCCCCAACTTGCCCATGTGCCTTGGAGGAAGTTCACACAACCCTGAGTGGTGCATCCTGATGAGTCTAAACTAATCCCATCCCCTTTGCCCATGATTGGGAATCAACTCTGGGCAGTAATCTGGGAGGAACATCTGCAGGATTGCTTCTAGGAGAGACTGACCCATTCTTAGGAGGACACCTAGAGAAGAGAAGGTGTTGTCTTTTTCTCAGTGTCCGCAGGTCTAGATATGATGCCTGGAAATGGCTGTAGAGCTACAGGGAAAATCAGACTTAAGATGAAGCCAAGATATTCTGTATGGCAGAGAGAAAATATAAAAAGAGCCGGCGTCTTCCTTGATGACATCTGTGGGCTTCTGAATTAATCAGCCCAAGAACTTCCCTGCCTCTGACCTGATTGTAATATGAGGCAATAAATCTTTTATTGTCTGTGGTTGTTAAGTTGGGTTTGCTGCAGCCAAAAGGGAAAAAGCAAAATGTGCGATTACATATAGACATCTCAGGAGGAGCTGGGATGCTCCTGTCTCCTTTGTGGTGATTGAACTAAAGAGGAACCTAGTCCTCAGTCTGAGGCTTTAGCCTCCCGTAAACACACACACATGTTTCACAGACACACACACACACATGCATGTCAATAGCTGCCAAGAAATGGAAGCGATTATGTGACTATTCCTCAGAGAAGAACCTAGTTACATTTAAAGCTTAAAGTACAAGGGCCTAGTTTTGTTCAGGTCAGGGAAATGAAACACCACAAGGTGGGATTGGGTGAGAACACGCCAATTAAATTGTGACATTTATTCGTATCTTGAGCACATGGCCTAATTGTTCAAGTTTGTCCAGGAGGGGACTTCTGAAACCAAAATTCTGTTGCTAAAACTAAAATGCATAATTGTGATTCTAAATGGTCCTTCTATTCAGAGCCCATTATGTAATTCAAGAGGTATACAGAGCCTGATATATAAAATTATTGTGAAAATGAAGATGATGGAGCTAAGCCTGCTGAGTTGAGCCTTGTCCAGGCCAACCTGCTGTGGCCCAGGGGTCACACTCTCATCCACCCCTATTTTTCAGCCTTGCAAAAGCCACAATCTTGCACCTTGTCTCAGGTGGGGTTCCCAGGAAAACAGACTCTGAGATGGAAATTTGCACACAGGGACTTTATTGTGCAGAGTATGGGGGGAGGGAGTGGTCTCAAGAACATCTGGAAGGGGACGAATAAGGGAAACAGGACTGGGCAGAGAGAGAGGTTGAGTTGGGATATAGTAGTTGTAACCAAGACCTCAGCAGCTCCCACAGGGAGTGCTGGAGCTGGGTGGCCCTTCAGAGTTGTCTTGGATTAAGTTAAGGGGATTGGGCCTTTGACTCTACTCGTAGACCAGATGTGGGGTGTGGGCTGTCCCCAGGGTGCAAACATAACCTGGGCCAGGCAGTACCCTTTGGGGGAAGGAGGGAAATTCCAGGGAGGGAACTGAGAGCTGTCAGCAGTTCACATTCTTGACCACTTGGGAAGTAAGTTCCTTGGTCCTGTCCTGTAGAGGGCTCTGCGTGGTACACCACAGCATCTCCTACCCTTCTGGTACAGACACCAGAAAGACTGAGCAGAAAGGCTCTCTTACTCCCCTCTTTTCCCGGCACCTCCCAGATTGCACATTGTAGGCACTTTATAAATATTGTCGGATAAATAACGATGGACTCTGGGGACCCAACAGAGGCAAAGATGTCCCCACCCCATCTTTAGTTTACAACTCCATTCAAATAAATCACTGTTATCTCTAGAGGTCCCAGGTATTGTTCACACCCATAGATTTGCTTCAAACCAGGGGAGAAAGGATGATACAGCATTGGGAGACTTTCTTAACTATTCAGGAACATAATTAAAATTACAGCCATTATAGCTTTACTGCTTAACAAGCAACATAATACATTTCAGGTGGTTAAAGGGTTAAATACAAAAGAATTGAAACCATAAAAGAATGAGCAGAACATTCTAAGAGAATGTTTTTATCAACTTGGGGTTGTTAGGCCTTTCTAAACATTACTAAGCATTCAAGCATTTCTAAGCAAAAACAATAAAGGAAAATATTGATGAATTTGATTACTTAAAAACAAAATCCTCACTGGGTTAAAAAGCACCATAAGCAAAATTAAAAGGCAAATAAGACACTGGGGAAAATTTAATAAACATCTATTATAGATAAAAGGTTGATGCATAGGAAGAGTTCTCAGAAGTCAAAAAGGAAAAGATAAGCACCCCCATAAAAAATAGGCAATTGACATCAATAGGCAATTCGCTAAAGAAAAATTACAGATAGACAATACACATATGAGAAAAAATTTGATCTCACTGGAAACAAAGATATGCAAATTAAATCAACGAGTATAGGGAATTGGGCATTCTTGTACACTGCTGGAGGGAGCTTAAATTGGTGTAACCTTTTTAGAGGGCAATTTGGCAATATCTATCAAAGGCCTTAAAAATGTGCATCCATACCCTTGATTCAGCAATTTTATGTTTAGGAATTAGGCTTAATGACCAAGGGAAACACATGTGCAATTATGTATGTATAAGTATATTCAATAAAGCATTATTTATGTTAATGACAACTAAAAATAACCTGCATATCCAATCACAGGCAGTTGGCTAAATAAATTATGGAATATCTATAATATGAAATACTATGGAATAATTAAAATGAAGTTATAGAAGAATATTTACTGACATAGGAGAATATAACATATGGCTGAATGAAAAAAGTAGGCTATAAAACGATATAGACAACACTATGAATATGTGTGTGTGTGTATACCTAGAAACATGTATTTTCCAAATGTTAACTTGATTTTTCACTTGGCAGTGAGTTACTGATTTTTATTTCCTTTGTGTTTTCCTGTGTGCGGTCCAAATTTTCTAAATTAACCAAGAATTACTTTGAATTTAGAAAGTAAAGTGCCTTCAACAAAATAATGGGATTTGGCAGAATTAGCAAAAATAATGTAATTATTAGTATTATTAGCATCAGCACTGGACCCTAAACTCTGAGAGGAGCCAGACTTGGATCCCTCTCACTTCTGAAGCTGAGGACTGATAGCCAGAGAGAAACTCACCTGAATACCACAGAAGACTCCCAGCATGAAGTGATTGTTAGTATGAGACCATCTGTTGTTTGAGGGCAAGGATGAGTCCTAGGCATCTCTGCGACTAGCACAGGACTGACAATTGGCTGAATGAAGGTATGAATGAGCAGCATAATTAGCAAGTCTGACTTTTAACCTCAGGTCTCTCGTGGAAAACTTACTGCACAGGAAAAGAAGAGCCCCATTCCTTGCTCCTGGAAGAGACAGCAGGATGTTTTTGTCATCAAGAACACCTGACTCAGAGCAGGGGCTGTGGCCCTATGGAGATGGCCTTCCACCTCCATTTTCTCCCTCCCTCCTGTCTACCCCTCCCTCTGGATCTTGCTAAATTTCCCCTCCAAAACCTTTCCGTCAACTTCAAGGTAGAGAAAGTTGGCTGCCCTACATGATGATGTTTGAATTCACCTTGTCCCCAAGGCGCAACTTCATGGAATTCCTAGGACCTTAAGCATAGACCATGTTGATTTAGCTTTCCTGATGAAAGAGATGGCAACACTGTAGGTAAGCTTGGGTGGATGGATGGATGGATATATGGGTGGATATTAGGTAAGTTATCTAAAAGCAAGAGGTAGAACAGGTACTAGAAGGAACTAGAAACTGAAAGTAGGAAAGGGCTGGAAGTGACTGAGAATGTTGACTAGTAGGGACAAAGATATTCTCTGCTATGACTCACCCCTCCAACTACCCAACTCCCACGTGTCAGCACACTCTCTTCTTCAGGACTGAGGGACACCCCACTCATACATAGCCCTGGTAGCTCCCACAGCCCATGTTTATCTCATGAAGAAGCTATCAAAGCCTAGCAAACTGCCTATTTTCTTGTTTTTCTCCCCACCTAGACTGTAAGGACTCTGAATTCAGTGATTTGGTTTCAGTCAGTTCTCTTTCAATTGCAGGTTAAAGAAAGCCCAACCCAAACTGGATGGAGTGGAAGGATATCTATGGCTCTTGTAACTCTTAAGTTCCAAGAAATAGGACTTGCCTCAGGTGCAGTTTGGTGCAGGGGCTCAGAGAATTTCACCATGCATGCCCTGGCTTCTTTTTCTATCTCTGCACATTTGTCTTCAAGGTTGGCTCCTTTCTCAAACAGGAATTTCCCTTGTGGTAGGAAGAGGGTTGCAGTAGTTCTGGCAGTCACACCTTCTTTGCTTCTAGCTGAGCCGAGGAAACATCTCAGATTCCCCAAGAAAGTTTCATCATATTTGCAGGTTCTCATCAGACCTTATGCTCCTCCCTGATTCAATCACCATGTCCAGGTGAAGGCCACAGTGATTGGCTCAAGTTTAGACTAGTTAAGGGGGTGGTTGTCTAAAAAGAATCAACCAGAAGAGAAGCGAGGATGCTGAGTGGCACAAAGAACAGATGCCCCTAGCAGACCATGTTCCCTTCAGTGTGAGCTCCTACCACCTGGCACACAATCAGCATTGATACATGTTACTTCCACAACCCCATTCCGACAGAAAACACAGCATGAGCTTGTCACAGAAGCCCTCAAGGACTTCATGTGGCCCAGCCAGGGCTCTGTGTCCATGTAGCTTATCCGTCAGCTCCCTCCATTTCCTTTGCTGCCTTCCTGCCAGTCCTCAGCCTGTCATGCTACAGCTACAGGCAGCTGTCACCAGGCCAGCCCACCCTCCTCATTCCAGAGCACTGGGCTGGAAATGTGTGAAATTGATGCATACTTAGAAAACTAGGACTTGGGTTTCTCTCTCTTCCTCCCAGCATGTTTTTTGCTCAACCAGCCAGAACTGGTGGCAACCAACATACCTGCCTAAATCTGTGCCATGATAATTACCTCAGTAGCAACAGTAATAGCACTCTTATTATAACTCTCATGTTAGGGAGCTACAATGTACTAAGCTTTCTAAACATATCACCATGTGTCTGAACAATAACCTTACAAAGTAGCGTAACAGGGGCCACCACAGCCTTTGCCTACCTGTAGGTACAAATGGGACCACATTACTAACAACTACTCAGATTTCACTGATTGGTTGTCCCCAAATGCTGGGGCATAATCTCTAGCCTCTTACAAATACTTCTGTGGGTTCCCAGGGGTCATGTCATCTGGGCTCATAGTTGCTTTTCCCTGCCTTTTTGCCTGGCTCTGCCAGGCTCCATGGTCCCCACTGTTGCTGTTCACCAGCGCCCATGTTCCTACAGTGGAACCATCAGACACTGCATTCTCTGCCAGTGCACTGGGGCCACCACTCTGCCATTCTGCATGGCAGAAACTTTGAGGAAGATGTCTGTTTCTTCCCCCTCTACTCTATGCCATATCTGTTAAGGAGGCCCTGATGCAGTTCTGTTTGTGCTATGATATATTATGCAGTTGCTGAAATGGCTCCATCAATGCTCCCAGTCCCACCTCTCCCACCCAATACTTACCACTGGACAGTGGTATGACACCAGCGGGGACTAGGCTGGGAGATTAGCACAAGTGTCAGAAACCATGCTGTACTCAAGAATCACACCTCCCTGTCCTCCCCTTTCTTTTTCTCTTTCCTTCTGTTCACCCTGCACCCCCCACCCCACCCCTCAAATTCAATCCTTGACTGTTTTACTGGGTCAAGACCTTTTCATCTGACTCCTTAGGAGAGTTTCTTCTAACTGGCTGAGGGTAGGCATTCAATAAATATATGTCAAATGGTTGGTTAGTTGGATCGTTGAATGGATAGGTGGGTGGATGTGTGGGTAAAATCCTTCATCAGTTCTTATACCAACTAGTTTCTGATGAGCCCACTCCATATATAGCTGAATTTCATTTAGACTCAAGCTGGGATCTTTGTTGGAGTTGGTATGATTCTCTTCCATGTTACAGATTTAAAAGCTGAGGCCCATAGACGTTTAGTCACTTGTCCTAAGTCATACGGCTAACAAATAGCTAAGCTGGGATTCAAACCCAGGCTAAACTGATGCTCAGATCCTTTCTTTTCTCCACTCCACTGTCGCTATGGAAAAGGCTTGGGTATTGTGGCTTATGAAGCGCATGACTTGTGCCATGTGCAGGAATCACATCACTGGGGCCCCCTCGGGAGTAGGACAGTGTTAGCACTGCCTACTTCTTTGTCACATCCTTCTGTATAGCAAATTCAGGCTAAAGATCTCCATGGAAGACCCATCCCAGCGGCTGGTTGGCCTGCTCCTCACAGGGGTGGAGCATGGCAGCTCCATTGGCTGAGTCTCACTTTCCCTGCACATCAGCCACTTACACAGATGCATCTGAAAGGCCAGCTCATTTGCTCAGAACTTACTGTGTGCAATATCCTTGCCCCTGGCCCTGCCGGCTGCCACATCCTTTCCCAGCTCTTTCTGTCTCAGAGGAGCAGCAACATCTCCAGCACTTCTGGAGAGGAAGAGTCAGCCCTTTGGGGTCAGTTCCTGGCTGCCAGCTCTCTTCTCTGAGAGGCAAAGTTAAACTCTCCCACAGCAGTCTCAGTCCCAGGACTCACGGGACACCAGTCAGGCCATGGTGAGGGATCCTGTTCCTCTAGTGAAAGAGGGAGTCATGCTTGCCCATGAGCTGGAGATAGCCCCACAAGTCCCAAGCCACAGCCTCCCCTCCTAGTGTGTGCTCTGTTCCCACTGACAGGCTTCTGATCCAGCGTCTGGTTTTCCAAGGCCTCCTAAGTCCTGAATACTGTGGCTTTCTCAGCCAAGGCCTCGCCTCCCATTCCTTGACATCCCCCATGCATCTCTCCAGGCTGGCTCTGGTTCCCTGTTTTCAGCCACTGTCTGGGTCCCTCGGGCCCATTTAATACATTATCAGCCTGATACAACCAGGAATGCCCCCTTCCTGCCCCGGGTCAACTTTTTTGGTGTCAACCCATGCTCAGATTAGATGAAGTTTGCAAGACTCCTTGAGCCTAGTTTGGATGGCTGTCCCATCTCTCAGGCCCAAGTAGAGTCTCTGCCCTAAATCACTGCCTGGCAGAGTCCTCATCTGGGCTCAAAGTGGACTGAGATAAATGTGTGGGATTGATGTTATGCAGGGGAGTTGGGAGATGCCTTTTGCAGCAGGGTAGGTAGGGGCTCCATAAACCTATAGATCTGATTCTGTAGATTAGAGCCAGACAATGCCCAGGAATAAATACTGGGCTAGAGCCTGGACTCTTCCCTGCAAGAATCACTAAGCAACAGTTAGGGATCAATTTCATGAAGTTGTACGCATGTGTGTGCCTTTGTACGTTTTACTAGTGGCATTTTCATCGCTTTTATTAATAATAGCATTTACCCAGAACTTACTGTGTGTCGGGCACTGCTCTAAGCACTAATGCATTTACATGTATTAAGTCATTTAATTCGTATGACACCCTATGAGATAGAGACTATCGTTATCCTCACTTTATTCTTGAAGAAAGTAAGGCACAGGGAGATTGAGTAATGTAGCCGAGATCACACAGCCAGTAAAAAGTAGAACCAGTATTTCAGCCCAGATCTTTGTGAATCCCACATCTATGCTTTCAACCTCTACTTTTATTATTAAACTATCAGAGACATGTGTGACCCAATAAAGGCTGAGAGCATTCGCCCAAAGAGAAGAAGCTTAAAAAGTAGAAAAGAACCCTCACTGGGTCAAATGTAGAGCAGGGGAGCATTAAAGAAGTCAGCCTGGACTACGGAACTGTGGTATTGTGGCTGCATTCTGCTGTCCAGGTTTGCATAAGCTCTTTCATTTCCTCCTCGTGAGTGGAGCAGGCCTCACAATCCCCATTTTACAGATGAGAGAAGTGTGGCTCAGTGAGGCTCAGTAAACCTCCCACAATCACATACTAGTCTACAGTGGTCCAGAGATTCAAACCCAAGCAAACCCCATGTGACTCTCAAACTGTTGCTGGGAGAGGAATGAGACTTGCCTACCATGTGCTTGCTCACCATGGACAGGGGAGGTGATGTAAGAAAGGACCTTGTGCTCCCCTTTCCAACCCATCCTGCCTCTGTTCTGCTCCATCCCTACTCTCCTATCACCGCCTCCCTGTCCACCACACCTATCCATCTTCACTTGCTGAGGATTAAGTTAGGAAAACAAAAGTGAAATGAACGCTGCTCTGCCGACCTATCCCTGGAGACACCGACTTACATGGGTCTGACGCTGTTGATGATGTTCTATTGATTTCCCCTCTAATTGCTGCAGCTGGATCTATATTCATTTTCTGTCTCAAACTTCTCTTTTGTTGGTTCAATCAGCTAAATGAAGGGCCCATTTCTCTCTGTTCCTGTCCTGAAAAGCCAAAGAAGTTTAAGATGAAGAGCTCTCTTCAGAAATCAGTGAGGCCAGCAGACTGGGGACAAAGAGGGCCAGAATTTAATTACCTCTTTTAAAGAGTTGGTCAGGAACAAAGCTGGAAAAGAAAGTCTTGGGAGACAGACTCTGTTGGCAAGAAGAGGAGATATTTCACCTTGAATTCACATATCAGGAGTTCATTCATTCATTCTACACTTTTACTGAGCATCTACCATGGACCAGACACCATGGTAGGATCCAAAAATATTCATTGTGACCCAAATGGACACAGACCCTGACCTCACAAAGTTAAGTGTGAATAGAGTAGACAGATATTAACTGAATAACCTTAATGTATATACTTTGTGTTATGGAAATGTCTAGGTTAACATTGAGAGCCACAGGAAAGGCTTGCTGCAACCTATCCTGATTTCAAGTTGGTTCCAGCAAGCCCTGCTACCTCCTCTGGTGCCCAGCCTTTCAAAAAACCCCATGGAGGATAAAGCAAAAGGAGGGGATAGCCTCTTGAAATGACATTTCAGGTTGGAAAGCAGGCCTGGTTCCAGCAAGCCTCACCTTTCCCTTTGTCAGCTCAGCAAGCTTTCCTTTCAGTTCCACTCAACGGAAGGTATACAAAGAAGAGAGCAAAGTACTGGGGAAGCCTCCAATCTGGACAAGACTTGGTGCTCTTCTTCTAGGAGCTCACTACAAAGAGGACAGACAGAACCAGACACATGGAACACTGGATTGAGACAGGCTGGGGTAGATGTTATCATAAAAGTATAGTCTGAGTGCTAGGAGAGATTGGGGAGGCCGAGGTGAATCTGGCATGTGCGATGCAGAAAGACTTCTCTGAAGGGGCAGCATTTGAGTAGGGTCTTGAAGACTTCATCTAATCTTGACAGCCCTACTGCATCTTCTTGGTGCCCAGCATTTCGGAAAAAAGCTCTGTGGAGGATAAAGTTAGAGGAGGGGCTAGCCACCTGAAATGACATCTGACTCCATGGAGATCCAGTGTCAGGAACAATAGGGGGACCAGATGCTGCAGCAACTGCACCTGTGTGTGTAGGTCCTTGGGGGTTGCTGAGGGTACATGCAAAATCAACCCTTTTCCTTTGTGATCTGCCTCTAGCTTTGGCCTTTTGGGTAAACCTGACCCCTATTTTTCGTATTCACTCCTGAATGTTCAGTACTTGCTCAAGAGGCATTTGACTCTGCTCAGTCTCCGTTCTTAGTATGTGACTACACTTCATCATTCCAGCTTAGCCCATTGCCAGTTACTAGCCTTCACCCGGCCATTCTTCCCCCAGCTGTTTATTCAACAGGCTGGGTGAGTGTACAACATATACAAGGACATTAGTCAAGATACACAGGTTGTGATGCAATAACAAATAACCCCCCTTCCCCAAATCTCAGTGGCTTAACACAGAAAAGATTTGTTTACTACCCATGCAAAGTTTGCAGCAAGCTTAGTGGCTCTCCAGGGCAATTCCTTTCTAATAAGCACCTTAGAGACCTGGCAGGCTTCCATCCTCAACTCTGATATCATAACACACGGTTTCCCATGTTAGTGGAGAGTGCTGGGCAGTCATCTGAGGGCTTGTGACTGCATTTTCCCCAAAGCGACACACATAATTTCTGCTCATAATCTTGACCAGAATTAGTCACATGGTATGACCTAACTTCAAAGCTTTCCAGGAAGAAAAGAACTAGGTATTTATGAGTTCTACCCATGTCAATCACAGTGTGTCCAACCCCTGAACATTTATTTATTTATTCTGTCTATTTACAGACATTCTTATTGGGGGCCTCAAACTTTCCACCCATCGTAGCCCAGCTTCTCCTTTCTCATCCCTATTTCTATGATCAATTCACAGCCTATATCTCTGTCCCTACTGACACACTTCTCAGCCAGTAACTGGTAAGCTGTGATTCAAGCTCGTGACTGTGTATTTTGTAAAAAATCTCACACCTTTTCCTCTACATTAAGTCACTTCAGTTGGAAAAGCCCATTTCCTAAAAACATTTCGGCTCTTGTTGGGACAACAAAGTTGAGACACACAATAAAGGTAGGATGGCTCAAATATGGCAGTTAAGAGTTTGGTTTCTGAAATGAGTCTCACATAAGTTCAACTCTCAACTTTGACATTGATGATTTGGGTGACCTTGGTTAAATGACTTAACCTCCAATTTGCACATCTGTAAAATGGGAATTGTAATAGTACTAACTCAGGGTGGTCGTGATGCCAAGCAAGCTAATGTGGTTAGTAAGGGCTCAATAAACAGTAACTGCTCTTAGTATTACTACAGAGTTCTAGAAGTCAATATATAATCAAAGGTTTGATAGCGTATTTCACTATCTCAATGCTAAGATGCCAGAAGAAGAGGGAGGGGGAAGCAGAAGTACTTGGGCATCTGGGTTTTCTGCAGGTTCCAAATTAGTTGCTGGGCAATTAAGCTGCTAAGAGAGCCAAGATGGTAAGGATATTTCAGGCATGCACCTCAAGAGTAATAGGGCCTGGAGGCAGGGGTCAATACATCTCTGAGTATAAGAAAGAGGTTAGGGATATGGAGATATAACCTCCTTTTTAAATTCTGCAACTTCGAACTTGGACTTGTTCCAACATTGCTTAAATTAAATATTGCCATGCTTCTATAATGCTCAGCCCAGTCCTAGGCCTATAGTTGAAGCATAATAAATAATAATAATGATCATTATGATTATTATTCTACTCCAATAAGATGTGACAGATCATAACAAGGCTGTATTTCCAAAGATACTTATTCTATGAATTGTTGATCCATGTCCTCAAGATGTTAGGGAGCCCTCTTTCAGAGCAAAACCTCCTTTAAACAGTTTGAGTTTGAAACTAAGAAATGCATTGCTTCTGACCTTGAAGGTCTAGCAATGGAGTTGGATATAATAGCGATGACAATGCATATTGAGTGCCTTGTCCTCAATACACAAATAGCCCCACAAAATATCGGTAGCTTAACACAGCAAAGACTTGTTTATTACCCATGCAAAGTTTGTAGCAAGCTCAGTGGCTCTCCAGGGCAGCTCCTTTCCTTTCTTTTCTTTTCTTTCTTCTTTTTTTTTTTTTTTTTTTTTTTTGAGACAGAGTCTCACTCTGTCACCCAGGATGGAGTGCGGTGGCACAATCTTGGCTCACTGCAACCTCCATCTCCTGGGTTCAAGGAACCCCCTGCCTCAGCCTCCCAAGTAGCTGGAATTACAGGTGCCCACCACCACACCGAGCTAATTTTTGTATTTTTAGTAGAGATGGGGTTTCACCATCTTGGCCAGGCTGGTCTTAAACTCCTGACCTTGTGATCCACCCACCTTGGCCTCCCAAAGCGCTGGGATTACAGGCGTGAGCCACCACATCAGCTGGAAGTTCCCTTCTAATCAACACCTTAGAGGTCTGATGGGCTTCCATCTTCAACTCTGATATCTTAACACGTGGTTTCTCATGTTAGCAGAGAGAGCTGGACAGTCATCTGAGAGCTTATGCCTGCATTTTCCCCAAAGTGACACACATTATTTCTGCTCATAATCTTGATCAGAATTAGCCATCAGAATGGCATGACCTAACTTCAAAGCTTCTGTGCCTATCATGAGCATTATCTTCCAATGTCGAAGATTTGAACAAGGAGAAACAAGGTAGCTGCACAAGGTAGGTCTTATTCTCCCCCATGCTATAAATGAAGAGAATTGAACCTCAATTTCCTTCACTTTAAAATAGGCACAACAAGAAGTTTGACCAACTTGTTGTGAAGATTAGAGATAGATTATAAAGGGCATGGGATTATTCCAGGCACAGTGATGTTACAGGAGATAATAAGGAAGTCACCAGAGCACAACCAGGATGTATCTATTTAGTTGCTGCCTGTACTGGGAATGGATGTTGGGTGGGTGGGTGGTAAATCAGGACTCAGACAGCTGGAGTTTGGAACAGAGGAATTGTGTTGAGTGAACTCACAAGCAAAGGAAGAGGATGGGGAGATGAGGAAGGGAATGAAGGAGAGGAAGGTGATATGAAGCCTGTGAGCTTTTTCCCAGGGTTATCAATCTCAAACCCTACAGGACTGCCACCTGAGTCTGTCACAGGGCTAGGACTGGGTATGAGTATGGGGCAGCTGTTTCCCTGTCCCCTACCTCCACCACCACTAATCAAGTCCAAGATGATCCAAAGTTCATATCCAGTTCTAAGGACTGCCTGCAACTTTGGGTTCTTATGTTTCCCCAAAGTTTCCTTTGCAACCAACCGGATCCAGAAATCAATGTGCCAGAGATAAGCCTTGGGTATGGCAACTCCAAGTCTTCCCACAACCTGCCACTCCCTCCTTCTGCATTATTCTTGGGTGCAGGGTTAGAACCCTGCCTATCACTCTCATGCACAGCACTCCAGTCCTGCCGTAATGACAGAACAACACACTGGAGTGTGACCCTGGCACCATCAGCTTCTTTGCACAGGTTCTGCTGTATGTGACACATCTCCATTCTCTCTGCATATAAATATTTGACTTAAGGTAACATTTATGGGACCATAAGGAAGACCTTTACAAGAAAATAGGGGTGCATTCTCCTGAGGGTTAGCTAGAGATAGGCACCTATAGGATGCACCCAGGCTGATAAATTCCACTGTTGGAGATTTTTAAAATCTTAACTTGAATTCATAATCCTTTAATGTGCAAATCTTTCAAGGAAAGGTAAAATATTATCAGAGTGTAGGCAAAGCATTAACAGGGAACTTCTTCATGAGATTGCCTGTGGCAAAGCCAACGGTCAGAACTCTGTAGATAGTGCAAAGTCAGTTTGGACTTCATAAAACCAGGACTACGGAGAGTTCCTTCCTGGTTTATAGTAATTTCAGAGAGATTTCTAGATCTGCTCCATCTTCTGCAGGCACCATTGCCTTCCAGCCATCAGCATCTCTGGAGAAGAGTTCTCTATGAGACCCTCATTAGATAATGATGTCTTTATCTCTGAGTAAATGTGAAGATCTTTTCTCTGAACAGAATTGGAGCTTATCTTGGAGTTTGTGTTCAAGAGATCAGATGGATTGAGACCTAAGGACACAGATCTTCCTAAACTTACCTTGCTGCTGCTGATGATGATGATTGTGGTGGTGGTGATGGTGATAGTAATAATGATGACAGCTAACATTCATTGTAGACTTACTATGTGCCAGGTACAGTTTTATGCATCTCATGCGTGTTAATTTACTGAATACCCAGAGTAAGCCAAGGAGGTGGGTACTATTGTTACAGTGATTCTACAAATAAGAAAACAAAGAACAGAGAGGCAGGGCTTCCCTGTGCCACTGCAGCACACACCTCCAAGGGTGGTCTATGTCAATGGTGCCCCCTAGAGTTGTGTAGGGCACAAACTGTGCAGTCAGTCTGCAAAGAGGTTAAGTGGCTTACCAAGGTCTCAAAGCTAATAAGAGGTGGGCTTAGAACACAGGTAACAGAGTGCCAGAGTCCCTGTTCTTAACCATTACATTCAATAGGACCCTTTATATCAGGGCTCTCTCTTCAGGTAAATGTACTGTACCATAATGAGTCAAGTAGTATTTTTTAAAATTCATTTTTAATCTTTCTTTGCAATTACAAAGACAATGTATGACGCTAGCATCAAACTCAGAAATTATAAAAGCAATCAGTGTGAAGTAAAGCCCCCCTCTCCCAGTCCCCTATCCTCACATTTAGCCCTGTGGGTGTCTCTGCCCCACACATTTCCACACTTGTCAGTTTCCTTGCTGACAAGACATAGGAAGGAAAGATACAAGGCTAGATTGACTTGATTGCTATTTGCAGGAGGAAGGGGGGTTGATGTGGGAAGAGAAGGCAATAAAGCTGGAGTTTTATGACAACTTGTTGGCACTGCAGACAGACTTCCTGCTTGGATCTCTCCTATCTGGAGGGATGAGATGGGGATTCTGTCATATGAGCAACTTTGAGATGTATATTTAAAAGAGCTCTATGAATGGTGTTTTCAGAGTCTTTGAATCTTAGTACCACTTATTAGACTCCTGCCAGGAGGACAAATCAAGCATCAATACACTGTATCATGAGCTACATAGATATCCTTGTTCTAATTTTATGCACTCTGAAGATTGTGTGGTGCTTCTGAGCAGTTCCTTGGCCAAAACCATAGCAGCAGCTGCTGGGATATTGCTAACCAAGGGACATTCAGCCTAGGCCTGGGATAATCCTCCTAATCTTATAAACATACGCATTTTTTCTCTTTTCCTTTAACACCATGAGATGATATCACATTTGTCTACAATCAAATTTGCTGCTCAATTCACTTTTATGTATCACACACATCTCCTGTGTCAGTACAAAAAACTTACCACTTCACTTCCAATGTACAGCTGCACTACAGTTTTTTGTCAACTTCTTGTTGATGGATATTTAATTATTTCCAATTTCTTTTTATTACTGTCACAAGCAATGTTATCATAAATGTTCTCACATATATCCTTTTCAGTTTGCACTAATATTTTTATATGAAGGGGAATTGCTGTGTGAAGGGAAATGCCATTGGTTGATTTTAACGATATGGCCAGATGGTGTGAGAAACAAAGAAGATGTGTTTTAATATGAAGGCGGAGGCGTAATGGCTTGTAAGTGGTCATGAGGAGCAAGGAGAATGCTGACCTGAGATTTTGTACTTCGGCGGAATAAGAAACATCAGCTTGAGAAGACCGGGGAGGAAGCGGTGTCCTCCGGGGAAAGCTCATTCTCAGTTAAGGTGGAAGGTGAAAGGAATGTTCTAGGAAGAACTTGAGCTTGTAGGGAAGTCTGTTTGCCAAAGGTGAGGAGGACTTGGAGGGATGGGAATGTTAGGTTCGATCAGAGCTGACAGGGGAGAGAGCGGTGTGGGGATGAGAAGGCAGGAGAATATAGAAGCTGGGTGTGAAGGAGGGTCTTCCGTATGGGAGGTAAAAAATGATAGATGATGAGGGAGTGAGGCTGGGGGATTCCTGCTACAAGGGTCAACTGGATCTGGGGCGATAGTACCAGAATGGTACCCAAGGCTTGATGACACTTGAAAAGCACCGTATTGGCATAGGGTGTGTCTTAGGTGTCATTCCTTAGAAAGAGAGCCTGAAATATTTAAGATTAGTTGAGGAAGAGCTCCTCAAGAAAACCTGTAAGGGACAGAAGGAAGCAGGAAACAGAAGGAAAAAGAGCCAAGCAAGACTGTGGACTCAGACAGTCTAGCTTTGCCTGACTCGAAAGGATGCTTTGGAATGTAAGCTACATCCTAGAGTGATCATTCAGTGAGACAAAGAGGTCAAGTGTTTATCCGCTCATGCCAACTGGTCATTGAGTGTAACCTCCTAGGCTTCTCCAGGCCAGGGGTTTCCTGTGTTCCCAGGGCAAATTTTCAGAGAAGGTCCTAGTCATAAGCCATCATCTACAGCAGTTGCAGAAGCAGCAGCACAGAGGGAAATGTGTCAACAGGTAAAGGAACCTAGAAAAGGCCCAAACAGTATCTACAACATGGATCAAGCAGATACTTGGAGAAATCTAATTAGGAGGCTTCCAGAGATGTGCAAGCCAGACATGGGGTGGAGGAAGGATTCTCTGGTTTCCAGGAAACTTGACCCACAGTGAAACAACAAGAATGCCAGTGGGCTGGGAGAATCCTGCCTTCCTCAGATGACTGACTTGCCTAGTCCTGGCTTGGGCACACTTTGGAAGGAACAATTATTTTATAGAGAGGTGGCTGTCCTGAGAACCAAAGTTAATGACTGGTGCTGGTGTGGAGCATCAGGAATCAGCCATTGCTTCAGGGCCTGTGGAAGGGAGTCCAAGGTCTCTGTGGAGAGTGTGCAGGTAAACTGTAGACAAGGACTGTGCACACCCTTTCTTGACTCTCTCTACATTTTACCTCCCTAGAGCATCTGCACTCCTACTGATGCCCTGAAGGAGTTCCAATGGCCTGTGCCTCACATACCCACTTTGGGTGCAGCCCCTCATTGGCCATAGGTCTCTTGCTGTGGTCGACACTCCCAAAGATTAAATTCCTGGGTGTGAATCTATGCAGGTACTGTTTCTTGACCACTCAATATTCATTCTCTCTTTCTTTCTTCACTGCCAACAGAACCTGATTTTGTTCACAGCAATGATGGGCCCCATCCTTGTAGATGAACCAGATTTGCCCCTAATCTGAACATAACAATACCAGGCTTTGCTTTCCAAGCAAGTAGGGTTGGCTTTTGGACCGTTTTGTTGTTTTGTTTTGTTTTTGTTTTTGGCCAATGGCATCTGCATGAAAATCTTCTGAATGGTTCTGGGAAGGTTTCTACTTCCTTGATGAAAGGGGAAAGGCAGGGATGGAGCTGTCTCTCTCTCTTCTCCTTCTCCTCTTCATGCCTTGAACACAGGTTCCCTGTCCAGAGCTGTAGCAACCATCTGTGGTCATGAAGCAAAATGCAGAGGTAAAGGCCAGGAGAGTCTCAGAGATGTCACTCGACATTATCCAGCTGGTGAGCCATTTCCAGAAGCCTCCTGCCTCCAGGAGCCTCTGATATGAGAAAAACAAACCTTTATTTGTTTAAATGATTTTCAACCAAGTTTTCTCTTACTTGCAGCCAAATGCATTCCTAAGCAATATAGGAGATGATAGGGGTCCAGTCTGAGTTCTCCATGCCCCTATGAGCATGGCGTAAAGGATGGATGGCAAACTCTCTGGGAGTCCAGTGCCAGAACAGAGCCTCCTGCTCAATCCTGGTTCCATCTGGTTCCATCTCCTTCCTAGTCTTGGTGGATCATAGAAATGCAAATCTATGATGATCAGTCATAAATGAGGAACAGGCAAGGTGGACCAGCAGAATTAGGAAGCAAAACCTGGAAAGATTCCCAGAAGAATAGAGTGAGAGAAATCCTTTTATGGGGTGTTTGTTTTTAGGCCCATAGGCTGAGAGCCAGCATATACATTTCTGAGTGACGACAATAATACCAATTTAAAAATATAACCATAAATGCAACTGCCATTTATTGAGCATCCACTATAAGCTTGGTGATTCATATTCATTATCTCATTTGCACAACCACCCACCCAATGACACAATTACAATTATATCCATGTTTTTTATGACAACACTGAGGTTCAGAAAGGTGAGATAACTCATCTAACGTCACTTAATTAGATGGGTAGAGCCTGAAGGCACACCCAGCCTGTCTGACTCCAGTGTCTGTGGATTTAATCTCCATGGTGCAAGGCATCAGTAGGTGTGGAAATGCTCTAGAGGGGTAATG
Source organism: Cacajao melanocephalus (assembly GCA_963573385.1). Lineage (NCBI taxonomy): Eukaryota > Metazoa > Chordata > Mammalia > Primates > Pitheciidae > Cacajao > Cacajao melanocephalus. Next base: position 27,689 of record CAUYLG010014260.1, on the reverse strand, counting down.
TAGAGGGAGGAAAGGAAGAGGGATGCACAGTCTTGGACTTGTCTGCCATTCATCTGCACACTCTTCAGGCTCCACAGAGACCTTGGACCCTCTTCCACAGTCCCTGAAGTAATGGCTGATTCTTGACACTCCACATCCACATCAGCCATTAGACTTGGTTTCCAGAACAGCCACCCCTCTACAAAACAACTATTCCTCTAAAACGTGCCCAACCTAGGACGAGGCAAATTGTTCACCTGAAGAAGTTGGAATCCTCCCACCTACTGGCACTCTTACTCTTTCATTGTGGGACAAGGTTTCTGGGAACCAGTGAATCCTGCCCCCACCTTATGTTTGGCTTGCATGTCTCTGGAGGCATCCTACTGCACAGAGCTCAACTCTATTCATTCCAGCAGTGGTGACCAGAGTAAGGCAGAGAGGCATCACTTGAACCTGGGAGGTGGAGGTTGCAGTGAGCTGAGATCAAGACACTGCACTCCAGCCTGGGTGACAGAGTGAGACTCCATCAAAAAAAGGAAGGAAGAAAGAAAGAATAAAGAAGGAAAGAAAGAAAGAAAGAAAGGAAAAGAAAAAGAAAAACATGATTTTTCTCACCTCCTTTTCAATTTTTTGCCCATCCCTGCCTTAAGTTTCCAATAAATGCCCTTTTGGCTTAAGTTAGTCAAGAAAGCTTAACTAAAATGACTGTGAATATCAGGTTCCCTTCATGTATATGAAATATGACATGATTAATGGATATTCAATTTACACGCAATGTTACAGAGATTGCACAACAGAAGTAACCCCAAATTTGCTGTATTGTCACAATCACACCATGGACCTTTTAGCCTTCATGTCTCAATGTGCTTGCCCTCACTGCTTTCTCCAACCAGAATGCCCTGTCTTCTTGCAAAAGCCATCTCTTGGGGTAAGCACTAAACCCATGGTGATCTTTTTTCTCTGAAGCCCTCTTCCCCAAAGGCCCTGGATTCAGGGGTTGAGTCTAAACTATCTGAATCGTGTCTTCAGGTCCAGATAAACAAGCCAAGAATAGACCTCTGAACCAAACTGGGCCAATCAAGTTCTTGTGAGAATCTGGAATTTTAGACCCCAAAAAGACCCAGAGACTAGGAGTCAGTGAAGATGCAAACTCAACACAAGCTCTATAGCGCTTTTGGCTTCTTGCAGCTCTTGAGATGTACTTGCTCGTCTCTTTCTTGGATTCCCTGAAACAGCCAGGATCCTCCCAATAATTCCTTCTGTTTTAACCAACCAGTTAGTTTCTGTTACTTGAAACAAAAACTGCTTTATTCAGCATCTGATTTTCTGACCATTTCTTCAAGATTGTTATGTCCCTTTTTCAGAGAAGCCTTCTCTGACCTATTATCCCCTATCAGACAAAATTGCCCCTTTCATATTCTGTGTTCTCATAATACTTAATGCTAACTTTTTTTTTTTTTTGAGGCAAGGTCTTACTCTGTTGCCATGGCTGGAGTGCAGTGGTACAATCTCGCTTATTGCAACTTTTGTCTCCTGGGCTCAAGTGATCCTCCCACCTCAGCCTCCCAAGTAGCTGGACTGACTACAGATGCACACTGCCATGCCCAGCTAATTTTTGTATTTTTTGTATAGATGGTGTTGTGCAGGCTGGTCTCAAACTCCTGGGTTCAAATGATCCACCCATCTTGGCCTCCCGAAGTGCTGGGATTACAGGTATGAACCACTGGACCTGGCCAATGCTCACTTCTACTGCAGCATTTTGTACCCTGTTTTGTGATCTGTTGTGTATTTAGAACATGAGTTTCTCAAAGAGAGAAGTAGTCTTATTTATACTGGTGTTACCAGTACTAATCTTAGTGCCTGCCACATAATACATATTTTTAAATTCTTCTTGAGCAACCGATTAAACAAACGAATGAATAAATGAACAATCAGAGCTAAGTTGGAAAGAGGCTCCGTGAAAAGTTAAACCTGCTTCCTTTGTGGTGTGTAGGTAAACACGCAGGGCACATGAGCAGCAAGCCAGCTCCAGTCAGCTCACACCTCCACTACAATGAGCTCCACCAAGCTGTCAGTGTCACTTTGTCCTGTCACTGCCTGTTGCTTGGAATGAGAGGCCATGAGATGAGGGATTAGAGATTCCCTTGGTTATACAGGGATTTCTTGTTTTCAGAAGGCCTCACCTGGCAGATTTCTGGACCTCCCATTGACCCCTGGATGTCTGGAGCAAATCCCTGAGGAACAGGGTGGGCTCCCTCTGTGCTTGAGGGAAGGGGTCCGACAGGAAGACGGGAGCATCAGAAAGCCAGGCTAAGCTGTCTCCTCATTCACAAGGGTTTCATTCTGACAGGCATCAGACAGCTGTGGATCAGAGCTAAAATTCAAAGACAGTTGCAGCATGAGTAAATATGAAACTCCTGGCAGAGTAGTGATTTCCAGAACGACCAATCCAATGAATGTAACTCTGACCTATGTGGCACAAAACAAATGCAATTATGGAAAAGCAGGGCAAGAGTGGATGACAGATGGATCTGATGCTGATCAAAGTTCATGAGCTCAGGGCAACGCCATCTGAGAAGCAGGGCTGCAGGGCCGGAGCTTGGGTTTCGTTGGAGCGGTAGCAGCTACGACAAGCACAGGATCTGCCCTGGGAGGCTGCGGTTGTGCCATGCAGGTGCTGGATTAGAAGAAACGCAGAGGCTGCCTAGAGAGAAAAGTTTTCTGAAACAAGGACTCAGGCAAAGTTTGGCTGATCATTTAATCATAATTATGGTGATATGGTAACAATAATAACAGCTAACACGTCAGACACAGTTCTGAGTATTCCAGATATGTCATCTCATTCAATCTTCACAATATACTTATAAGATCAGTGCCTCTATTATCCCTAGTAAACAGAAATGAATACAGCCCTGGATATTACATAACATGTCTAAACTCACACAATTGGCAGTGGTAGATTGGAGATGCCTGATAGCAGGTACCTCATGTCAAGCCTCCAGGCTATAGATGCTTCCCAACCACCCTGAAAGCCTTCCTGCCTTGAAGGCTTTGCATGTGCTGTTGCCTATTCCTGGAACATTTTCAATAACTAGTAATAACAGTGTAAAAAGATGGAAGCTTTTGCTAAGCTTCTTGTGTGGTAGATCTTGGATCTCAGCAGGAATTGTGAGCTAGACCAGCCAGTAGAAGCTAGAAAAAGTAGCTAAGTCGTGGATAAATACATCTTAAATGTTTCACCCTCATGGAAAGTCAACAGAATCAGGACAAAAGGGGATTGAGGAAGAGGATTTTTGGGGTGGGAAAACTGAGCTATAGTGATTTTAACTTACCCAAAGTTACCTAAGAAATAGGATTTGTCATTATGTGGTCTGGGGTAGGCTAATGTTGACCTTCAGTTTTTCTGTAACAGCAGGGACTAAATTGCTATCCATTAAAACCATTTCTTTTTGCTTCCAGTAACATGGCTGGCTAGATAATGTTTCTCAACCTTCCTTGCAGCTAGGTGTGATCATGTGACTGAAGTCTGACCAAGGGAATGAGAGTGGGCATGTCTGCCACACAATTCTCCCACTCAGGATACCTCCTCTCTTTCCACATCTGTTAGCAGGGGTTCTAACAGAGGACTCCCAGACTCTTACGGGTAGTGGAACCATAAGGTGGTTAAACCTGGGTCCTAGAATTCCTTCCTGGTAGAGCACCATCCAGACGCCTGACTGGGCTTTTCATGGGTGAGAAATGAACTTGTATTTTTTTAAGCCACTGGAATTTAGGGGTTATTGCCTACACTGTCTAATAACTTTACTGGGAAGAAAATACAGGTAGGCAAGCTCACCATAACTGCAAAGAGCAATCAATTAGTTAAATCTCCAGTTACAGAGTCAGACGTAAACCTCATTGCAGAACACCTCCCAACCTCCATGGCTCCTCTTACATTTTGTGCAATCAATGTATCAATAAGCCTTTACCAAGTGTGCAACTCATGTTACAACCATGAGATTCCAAAGGATACAGAAAACAGCAAAGACCCCTCCTTGACCACCAGAGGCTTTTAAGGAAGACATAACATACCCATGGCAATCTGTGGCAAATGCACGGTACATACACCATTCATGGATCTCCTTGTACCTTAGCAGTGGTAGCCCTTGGAATTATCTAAATTAAGACAGAAATATCAGAACTGCAGAACCTTAGAAGACTCGATTGTCTTCATGCCCCAGGCCAAATCTTACTCAGTGAGAGAGGGCTTTTAAATAACTTACAAGTTATGAAATTGCATCTACCTCCCAGGTCCTTCCCACTGACCCATCATGCTGTCATCTCATCCCAACACTGTCCCTTCCACATTCCCATGACAAGGAGTTAGGGAGAGTAGGTTTAGGTATCCATTCATTAAGCAAAAGTGTTTTTTGGGAACTACTAAGTGTGCTAAGTTTGGGACCTATAGCAATGAACAAAACAGATGAGGAGCTTTGCTATTGAAGAAGGAATATGGAGAAAAATAAAGAAGGGAGTTTGGGAGGGGCACAGGTGAAGGGATTGGAGCTCTTTCTGAGGAGACAACCCTCGAAAAAGATTTGAATTAGGTGAATCATGCAGATCTCTGGAGGAGAGATTTCCAGAGAGAGAATACCTGTACAAAGGGCCTGAGGTGAGTGCTTGCTTGATGTACTGAAAGAACAAGGAGGCCAGTGTGAATCTGAGTCAAAATTCAAAGACAGTTGCAGTATGGGTAAATATGAAACTCCTGTTACTAAGCAGAGTCAGTGCTAGAAAGAGCCACAGGAGCTGAGGTCTAAAAGGCAGTGGGGGCCTCTGGCCCTTGTAGGCCAATGCAAGGCCTTTGGCTTTTTCTTGAGGTGAAAAGGAAAGCTCAGGAAGGGTTTGAGGAGTGACATGACATGATGTGTATTTTTAAAGGATCAAAATCTCACCTAGGTGCTACATTGAGAATAGATGTGCGGGTGAAGGAGAACCAATTGGAAGAAGACTGAAAGAATCCAGGTGAGAGGTGATCATGTCTTTGGCCAGGGTGGTAATATGAGTGGTTATGAGAAGAAGCCTTATTCTGGCCCGATTTTGAAAGAAGAGCCAGCTGGATTTGCTGACAGATTGGATATGCGGGAAGAAAGAGGGGAGTTGAGATGATTCCAAGATTTGAGGCCTGAACAACTGGAAGAATAACATTGCCATTTTCTGAGACAGGAAAGACTCCAAGTGGAGCTAGTGTGGCGATAGCTTTGAGAAGTTCAATTTTGGATATTTAAGTTAGAGATGTGCATTAGTTATTCAAGCAGAGATGTTCAGTAAGTAACCAGATATGTGGCTATTCAGGGGAGATATCTGGGTTGAAGCTATACGTTTGGGTGTCCTCTGCCTAAACACAGAGTTTAAAGTCATGAGACCAGATAGGACAATCTAGTTCAGAAAGAGAAGAGAAAAAGTTTGAGACTGAGTGAAACTGCACATCAACACTGAAAGGCAAGAGAGACAAGAGGGAGGTTGAAATTGCCCAGTAAGTCAAGAGGTGGATAAGAAACTAGAGAAGAAAGTGTTTCAGGCAGGAGGGGGCAATTGGCTGTGTCAGCTGCTGCTGAGAGGCTGAGGAGGGTAAGCACTAAGGACTGACCTCGGATTAGGCAACAAGATGTTGCTAGTGACTTTGCAGAGCTGTAGGAATAAAAGAGAGTTGAACAGGTTCAAGGGAATGGGAGGAGAGGATGTGGATAGCACATGTACGGGCAATGCTTCCAAAAAGTATTGTAAGCAGGGGTGGAGAGACGGGGCAGGATCTGGGGTGGGAGAGGTATCATAAAGACTGTTTGTTGTTTTAACAATGTTGGCGTGATTATGGGAATGATCCCACAGGAAAGGAGAATTGATATGAGGGGAACAGAGGATAGTTTCAGGATCTATGGATATCCTTCTGAGACAAAAAGGGATGAAATCTGCACAGATTGAGAGTGGCCTAGAACTGGAGCGTGCACAGCTCAACAGGAGGGAAGGCAGCACTTATGGGCAAAGATGCAGATATTGAGGCTCTGAAGACCTATGAAAGTTATCCTCTGAGCCCGTCCATGTTCTCAGGGAACTGGGAAGGAAGGCTACTGCTAACAGTAAGGAGGAGAAGGAAGAAGGAGGTGTGAAAAAGTTATTCAGGAGATAGAGAGACAGCAGGAGCCAGGGTCTGGAGGATCTCTTTGACCTAGGTGGTCATACTCTGATGAGGAGAACCCTTGAGGGTTTTCCTCCAGCTACACCTGGCTGTAAGGATGCAGGGGTGAAGGCAGGTAGGGAGTTGGGTGTAACTCCAGATGGGTTAAGGAAGACAATTGTGACAGTGAAGGCCACTTTCCCAGAAAAGAGAGCTCACCAATGCCATATTCACCTTGTGCCACTCCAGAAGATCTCTTGAACTACAATGCCTTTGTGCACTTGGAATTGTATGCAGTTCAATCCAGGGAATGGTGGTTGTTAAGGTTTGCTCAGTTCCTCTCGTATGGAATTCAGGGGATGCTCCATCCCCTTTCTGAGCAGCTTGGGAGATAGAAGGACAAGAACTAGACCCAGGTGTCCAGGCTTGCAGCTCAGGCCAGGGCAGTGGATGGTGGCTAGGAGGCTGAGAACATTCAGGGTATAAGACCAGGGACTGTGCTACCCTTATTGGTGCAGCCAGAAAGGAAGGTACAAGTCAATGGCAGCATCAGAGGTACAGAGACCCTATTTGGAGGAGCTGCGCTATTTAAAAATCAAGAATATCCACTAGTCATGATGCAGACACTCATCATCTCACCCAGGAGATGCCTCAGTTCCTCAGAGAAATAGATATCCTGCTCTGGGCCACACTATATTTCCCCAACTCACCTAAATCCCCAGCTGACTTTGCTCTGGGAACTGTGCCTTGTAAAGGCATTCTAAGCACTTTACAAGGACTCCATGGTAACTTATGAGGCTGTGCTTTCATTATCCCCATTTTGCTGATGGAAACACTGAGACACAGAGAGAGTAAGACAGTTGTTCAAGGCCACAGTGTAATAAGTAGTAGAGTCAGAAGCGGCATCTCAGCGGTTCCTATAAAGCCCAGGGATTCCACCGCTACTATGCCTATGTGCTTCCTCTCAAGCACACACAAATACCACAGAACCCTGGGCTTTGCTGTTTATCTCAGTGCCTCAAGCAAAATGGTAGATTTCCTAAATTTAGATACCAGATGGGGAAACATATTCCCATTTATAGCCTAATTTATAAAAGTCTCTAACTTAGCTCAAGTTCTGGAAGCATGATTGTCTAACAGAGGTATTCTAACCCAATTATGGGAGTTGGAAAAGGGAAGAATGATGGCTGGTAATTCACAGCCAGCCTGCCTTGATTTGTCGGCAAATGGGGGTGGGAGACAGTTTGCCTCAATTTCTAAACTTCCTCATAATTAACAATATTGTGACTCAACATCACATCCACACACGCCCACAGACGTTTGCATTTTGGCATGACAAGGGCGGAAGCCATATCCACCATGCTTCCCTGTGGTTAACCGGGGAAATGGCCTCACTGATCTATTCAAAGTGACATTCGGAAATCCCTCAGCCAAATATTTAAAAAATCAGTGCGTTGTTCCCCAAACCCTGTTTTCTTCAGTTATCTTAATTTTCCGGTTCCAATACCCCAAAAGCCTCCAGTCACTGTGCGGTATCAACAATCACTCTCAAACTTGCCCAGTTGCTAGAATCCAGCCACAGCTACATCATCAAGGTAACCCACTCTTCCTGGGGTATGCTAGTTCCTGATGTGGCGAATGCCCTTTGGACAAGAAGCATCAAATCTTCTCTTGTTTAAGTGGCTGGGGTTGCTCATTTTGCTTTTGGCAAACTCTTGCGGATACACTGACCCAGGAGGCTCCTACAGGAGAAACTAGGTCCCTCAGTAAGGGAAGGACCTAACAGAACTGCTTCAGGGCCCATGAAAGTGCACAGTCCCCAGAGCGAAGTCAGCTGGGGATTTAGGTGAGTTGGGGAAATACGGTGTGGCCTGGGGAGGGATATCTATTTCTCTGAGGGCCTGAGGGGTCTCCTGGGTGAGATGATGAGTGTCTGCCTCATGGCTAGTGGACACTCTTGATTTTTAAGTAGCTCAGCTCCTCTAAGTAGGGTCTCTGTACCTCTGGTGCTGCCATTGACTTGTACCTTTCTTTCTGATCACACCAATGAGAGTAGTAGAGTCTCCGATCCTACACTGCAAATGTTCCTGGTCTTCTAGCCCCCGTCCACTGCCCTGGCCTGAGCTGCAAGCCTGGTCCCGCCATCTCCCAAGCTGCTTGTAAATGGGATGGAGCAGCCCCTGAAAACAGATCCCCTACCTCTCCCTCCCACACTGGCCTCCTGGGAACTCTTGGAATATTTCCAAGAGCAGAGAAGGAAAGAAGCTGCTGTTGGTACCCTTAGGGAAAAGCGATTCCACAGTGAAGGCCAGGAGTGACCTGTTGTAATTTCTGTGAAAACACACCCAGATTCTCGGGGAGGAGGCATCCAGCACAGAGCCTGGCATTAACAGGCTCAAAAACTCCTGGTGCCAACTTCAAGGCCTGGCACAAAGCAGTGGTTCTGAAGTCTGCCTTTGTGGTGCCCCAAAGTGGCTCTCCCATGGCAACTTTTTAAAAAATTTACTTAACTAATACATTTCATTGAAGAGAAGTTAGAAAAGCTAAGATAAAGGGGGGAAAGCCTTACAACATGGAGATAGACAGCTTCCCATCTTTACATTTTTTTTACATGTGTCCACCAAGACCTCTATGTGCACATCTACACATAAATACATTTTACACAGATGGCTTTGTACTATATGTACTATTTTGTAACCTTCCTTTCCACTTGACAATACATCATGTTCAGCTTTCAATGTCAGCACACACAGCTCTACATCATTCTTGATGACTACATTGCAATCCTTTGGGTCGATATAGTAAAATTCATTTAACCAACCCCCTACTGTTGGATATTTATGCTTCTTTCCATCCTTTTCTATAATAAACAAAGCTGTAGTGAATATGTTTGTACATACAGACTGTACCCTTGAGGAACTCACAGTATAAGAATATGGGAGAGGGGATTCCATCGTTTTAGTTTATGGCAGATGAGAATACCTCCGTTGTTTTTAAGAACGATCATAACAATAAAATCCACTTCAATTAAGCATTTACCCTGTGCCAAGCACTGTGCTAACAGCTTTATGCTAAAATGCCATTTGGTCCTTAAAGAAATCCTACAAAGCTGATATTATTAATATTCCTATTTTGCAGAAGAGAAAATGGAAGATCAAAAGAAGAAAGTGACTTATCCAAGGTCATACAATGAATAAGCAACAGAGAGAGGTTACATCTAGGTCTGAAGACTCCAAAGCCCAAGCTATAGGCTAAATACAAGACTTTCTTGTGACAGTTACTTGGAACTCATATTCCTGGATTTTAGCCTCAGACCTAATACTTATCAGGTCCAGGTTTAAATAATGAATCGGTATAATAGACCGCTTGCGGATGGTCAAATGGGTGCAAGTTCTTTCTCTGCCTGCATGCATGCCTCTATGCAACATGAGTTCAAAGCTCGTTCACTGGAGAGTGAAGGCTGTTTTCCAGACACTGAAATCAACGCTGGTGTTTGTGACTTGCTTTAAACAATAGAATGGGGCAGATGGGATGTTGTGCCTGTTCAGAGTTTAGGCCTCAAGAGACCCGCAGCTTCTGTACTCACCTTGAAATCCTGCACAGCCATGCATACAAGCTCAGGTTAACCTTCTGGAGGACAAGAGATGTGTGGTTCACCAGGCTGGCAGAACCTAGCTGACTAGTGGTGACTGAAACTGCCAGAGGGAACCCAGCCTAGACCAGCAGAACCACCCACTCATAAATGCTTATTGTTTTAAGCCTACATGTTGTGGCATGGTGGTTATGTATCAAAAGCAAATGAGTAGACTGCTGCCAGGTTGGGTTATACAGGTTGGGTGATGCAATCTGGGCGAGAGGGGGCCCTGGTGGGGATTGTGAGCCATGTGGCTAGGAAGGCTTCACAGAATAGGTGACAGTTCATGCATGGCAGAACGTACAATAAACAGCAAAGCCTCCTGAAGCAGAACAGGGAGGTGGGCCTGCATGTGCAATTAGATAAACCTCTCCGCTGGAGGTGCGGGTTGCGGAGACATCTCTCCAGAGCCTGAATTAAGCAGAAACCTCCCTCTGGCCGGAAAGGCAGCTACTTGTCATTTACACACCAATGCGGAAAAATAAAACACCTGGCAGATTCCCTGGCAGCCTCTCGCAGGTCTACCCTGGAGCAGAGATAAGTTAGATGATGTTCTCCCTTTCAAGTGGAGAATTGGAATTCCAGTCTCGAACCACAGGGAAATGTTGCCCCTTCTCCAACTTCTCCTCCCCGTGACTGGAGTTCAGCTCTAAGGCATCCTGTGCCCTGGAAAGTCCTGAAGGAACAACACTTCTTCACACCCTCCACCAGGAATGTTGTGCAAAGTAGGTGTCCAGGCAGTCCTTACACAGGTGACCCTACTGGGTGTTTTTAGCAGTGTCCTGATGAAAGAATTAAGCCAAATAAACTGTCAACAAGTCACTCACTCATTCATTCATTTGTTTCACAAACGTTCCCAACCTAGGCACTGTGCTGCATCCAAGATGCTCTTGAGAGGCTAACAGCTTAGTGTGGAAGGCAGACAAAAGCAGGAGCCTGGGATCCATAACATCCCACATTTATTGGCCACTTCTTTCTTCTTTGCTTCCCATGGTTACTCAATAAATGTGCATCTTGAATTTTTTTTCTTTGAGATGGAGTTTCACTCTTGTGGCCCAGGCTAGAGTGCAATGCCATGATCTCGGCTCACTGCAACCTCCGCCTCCCGGGTACAGTTGATTCTCCTGCCTCAGCCTCCCAAGTAGCTGGGTTTACAAGCATGCACTGCCACACCTGGCTAATTTTTGTGCTTTTTAGTAGAGACAAAGTTTCACCATGTTGTCTTGAAAAATGTGCCTTGTCTCAGCTAAACCTAGGTGAGAAAGTAGGTGGTCTGAAAAGTGGACCAGGACTAGACCCTGTCTGGTCTGGACTAGTGATGGAAGCAGTGAGCAGTCTACTCCAGCATGGGTGGAAAGGACCCTCAGGAGCTGAGATAGTGAGAAGAGAGAGATGATGGAGGGAGATGTGGGGAGAGGGTGTGTGGGTACTGAAACCCATGCATTTCTGGGTTTTGGTAGAGCAGGGACCAGGAAGAGCTGCTGAAGCTTCCTTCTTATAAGGAAGCCAGGATGATAGCTTGGGGTCCAAGAGCACTGTTACCTGGTATTTTGCCATCATGCAAACAGGAGTAATTGTCCACACCTAAAAGTGTTTTTGGCAGTGTTTATGTATGCCCTGTGGTACTGGATTTATGGAAGGTGTCAGGGGCTAAAGAGGATCTTGCCTCCAGGAACTTGCATTCTACTGACACAGATAGGCCTGCAAACAAATTATTACATTCTAAGGTGATGGACACTGTAATGGGAGTAAGCCTGGGGTGCTCAGGGAACCTAGGGGAAGGGCCTGGGTGGGGCAGGGAAGGGTTTGTAGTTGACTTGGATGAGTAGGATTTCAGCTGATGAAGAGGCTATCAGGAGGAATAAGGAATTAAATATTAATACACCAAAATGTAGCAGAATAAAGAAGCATAGAACAATCCAATGTCCCTGAGTATAAAATGCAGAGTCCAGTAGGAAGCAGGCTGGAGAGAGGCTCACAAGGGCTAGACCACACATGGATTCATGGGCTGATTGGAGGAGCTTGGACTTTATCCTGTGGAAACTGGGGATCCCTTGAAAAGCTTTTAGAAGAGAGTGACTTGATCAGAGCTGTCTTTTAGGAATTCTCTGGTAGCTGTGTAGGAGATGGTTTATAAAAGATTAAGACCAGGGCACTTATGCCAGCTAGGAGATACCATAGGAATGTCAGCAAGAGATGATGGAGACAGCATAGTGGGAGAAGATCAGTATAGTGGTTATGTGCAAAAGCTTTGAAATCAGCCTCCAGAGTTCAAAGCCTGGTTGGACCCTTTACTAGCTGTGTGACCATTAACAAGTTACTTAACCTCTCTGCACTTGGCTTTCTTCATCTGTGAATGAAGGATCATAAAAGCAACTACCTGATAGTAGTTATTCTGTGAATGAAATGAGATGATCCACGTTAAGCACTTAGAACTATCCCAGGTACATTGCGTATACTCTATAATGACTAATTATCTGTCTTTACTCCATTAGACTTGATGATTAGGTGTGGACAGTGAGCTAGAGGGCGAGTCTAGACTTGCTTTTACAGGGCTGGCTGGGATAATGCCATTCCCAGGAGCAAGAAATGGGAGAATATTACAAAAATAAAGTAAGTTTACTCCCTTTCAGGAGAATGGAAGTGGTTTCAGTGCACAGAACTAAGATTCTGCTCCTGGCTTCGCTCTGAGGACTCCTGCTAATGCTGCCTTAGTTTTGCATTAAGTGGACTAGATTCCTGCCCAAGACTAAGAGCAATAAAGGACATCTGCAGAGACTCTATCATATCCTGTTGTTCTCTTTAAACTTCACAATAGGCTTGTAATGCAAGTAAGGCAGATATAACAATTGTCCCCAGTTTTAAAGACAGAGAAACTGAGGCTCAATGCCATTTCCAAGGAGAGAGAGAGCTCAAAAGAGAAAGAGTGATGAGTCTGATACTCAGGTTTCCTGCCCCTCAAAGCCAGAGCTCTTTCCAATCCACATTGTACCATCCTTTGGTTTCTCCATGGGTTTCCCAAAGCCTGCGTGATTATGTTACCAGGGAGCCCCATAAATCTGGTCTCCTTGAGGGTGGATTAGGGCAGTGCCTCAGCGATACTTGAATTTCCATAGAAGGAATTCAACACCTTGAAATCCCTTGCTATAAGCCCAGAGGTTTCTGACAAGTGAGAGGAGGGAGGAGGGAGAGGTGTAATACTTAGCACCCTTTGGAGAATGGCCCAGAAAAGAGCAGCAGGAAGAAGAACTGTTAGTCTTCCCCAAGCACTGTGTTCCTGTGCCAGACATTCATCATCTCGTTGACTGTTCACAGCCACCATGAGGCAATCAATACCATTTCTATTTTTCATATGAGGACACCGAAAGCCAGAGAAGTCAGGTATTCAAATTCTAAATCATTGTTCTGAGGCAATCCTTCCTTCAGGTGAAGAAACAGGGAGCGGGGACAATGCTTCAGGACAGCCTCTCTTGACTCAGCATGAGCTTTGTTACTTACCTGACAAGGTGTTCTCCCTTTAATCATGACTTTTGTGAGGACAACCGTGTGAATTAAGTCCTGTTAAAAGGGTTCTAGGGAGTAGCAGGAGTGGGGAAAACAGTGTGTTTTCTTTACAGGGCTCAGTGTGTATCTGACTCTAGCCTGTATTAACAATGGTAACTAATTAAGAAGGAGCATGCCAGGAAATGTGATCAGCACTTTATATACATCATTTCATTTAATATCCTGAACAACCCTATGAATTATGTTCTATTATTATCATCAATTTTCCATCTGAGAAACCTGTGGCTCTGAGAAGTGGAGTAACTGATTGCTCTGAGGTCATAGAGACATGGCAGAGCCCTGTTGCTGCATTCTTATCTTGCAGTTTATGCTGCCTTCTGAATTTGAAGAAAATACCCCTGATAGTTGCAGGAGAGAGTGGTCATGGCACATAGACCATCCATGATATGTGCATTCTCCTTGGAGGTAGCTCCTGAGGCTAATCCTCGAAATGAGCCTAGAACAGGAAATTTCAACCTTGAATTCTGTCCAGGAATGGGGGTTCATGACCTATAGACCAATACCAAACCCCTAACTAAGTTGCACAGACTGTTGTTTAATAGGTGGACAGCAATAGCACGGGTCATGTGGTATGAAAGACCGAAGATTCTAATTCCACCACTTAAGAGCTCTGTGACTTTGGGGAAGGGATTTACTTTATTTGAGTCTTAGAAGACTTGTCTATAAAATAAGACCCATAAGAATATCTATCTTTTTGATAACTATTGCTTTGTAATGAATTACTCCAAAAGTTAGCAGTTTAAAATAACTGCCCATGACTGTGGGGATCAGGAATTTGGGAAAGGTTAGGCCCTGGGCAGATCTGGCATAGGGACTCTTATATGTTTGCAGTTTAATGTCATCTGAGGCTGCTACCTCTGAAGGCTCAACTGAGCAGAACATCCACGGTGGCTCACTCCTGTGCCTGGACACCCAAGGAGGCTCACTCCCATTCCTGGACACCTAAAGTGGCTCAGTCCCATGCCTAGATACCCGAGGCAGCTCACTCCCATGCCTGAACACCCAAGATGGCTCAGTCCCATGCCTAGACGTGTAAGGAAGCTCACTCCCATGCCTGGATATCCAAGGAGGCTCACTCCCATGCCTGGACACTCAAGGAAGCTCGTTCCTGTGCCTGGATAGCCAAACTGGCTAACTCCTATGCCTAGGCACCCAAGGTGGCTCAGTCCCATGCCTAGACATCCAAAGCAGCTCACTCTCATGCCTGGATATGGAAAGTGGCTTGGTTTCATGCCTAGACATCCAAGAAAGCTCATTCCCATGCCTGGACACCCAAGGAAGCTCACTCCTATGCCTGGACACTCAAGGAAGCTCTCTCCTGTGCCTGGGTTTCCAAAGTGGCCCACTCCTATGCCTAGCCACCCAAGGTGGCTCATTGCCATGCCTGGACACTCCAGACAGCTCACTCCTATGCTTGGGTACTCAAAGCAGCTTACACAAGAGATTGTCTCTTTCAGCAAAGAGAAGCTGCATCACTTTTTATGACCAAGCCTCAGAAATCAACGAGTTACTCTCACTGTACTCTATTGATTATGATCAAGTTATAGGGAAGCCAGGTTCACAGGGGGAGATAATTAAATCATGCCTCTTAATGGGAGTGAGGGCAGCTGGAAAGGTTCTAGAAGGGCATGTGAAACTGGTGACAGTGTTGAGGACATCTTTGAAAAATACAGTCTGCCACCCTTGTATTATGGTATAGTACGTGAATTAAATAAGACATTGCATGGAAAGCACTTAAGACAATGTTTTGCATGTAGAAAGTGCTTGATAAACGTAAACTATTGTTATTAGATGTGATGTATTTGAGAGATGTCTTTCAACATAGCAGATGGTGGAAAGAGGTGAGGAAAGAATAAACGGAGCAATTGGTAGTGAAATATTGGCAGCATTGGCTCACATCAATGGCAAAGAAGATAAGCTTTCCACAAAGAACAGGATCCCTTGACCTTTTAATGAATAAATGGACACTAATGGAGAGAAAATGGTAGGACCTCTGGGAGAGTAAAGGGGTGGATTATCAGTTTTGTGATGGCTGAAGGGTCTGACGTCCTTAGTAAAAGAAGGTGCAATCCAGGAGCCGGGAAGAAAGAAGTGAGAATGAGAACAAGACTGACAGAGGCTGAGACTCCAGGCGGGAGCAGCACACGCTGGGCTCCTACTGTACAAGAAGAAGAGGATACAAATCTTGGGAGGGAGGAACAGCCCACCTGGCCTGGTGAGGGAGACCCACGTGCAGTTCAAGGTTGTACAGCTCAATCCATGGAGACATGATAGCTTTGGACTTGTGTCTAGGCTGGTTCTTGAGGACAAGGACATTGGCTCACAAACCTGTTCATTTCAGGGAATCATGGGTTGGAGCTGCAAGTGTTTCCACCTTAGTTTCCTAGAACACTTCCTTACCCAGGAATTCACAACAGCGTGTGAAGAATATCTAGATTCCCTGAGAAAGTCTGAGAAAACACTTCTCTGTTTTACTGTTACTCTGAAAATAGAATGCAAACGCTATAACATAGCCTGCAAGACCATGCATAATTTGGTCTCTGCTATTTCTACACTCTCATCTTGAACTCTCCTACTCATTAGAGTTGAGTTCCAATGAGCTTCTTCCAAGTCTCAAGGCATTAAACTTGTTCTTGCCCCAGGACTTTGGTACATGCTCTTTCCTCCACTTAGAATGGTTCCCTCCTCTTCCCTTTGCCTGCCAAGACCCCTTCTCCAGATCTCAGCTAAGACATCGCCTCTTCAGTGAGGACTTTCCCAGTCATCTAATCTAAACTGGATTCCCCTCTCCTTGATAACATTCATCACGTTTGTGTATTTATGTATTAGACTATCTCTTTGTTTACTGTCCCGTTTTCCCACTAGAATGTGGGCTATATGAGGGCAGGGGCCATGACCACTAGTTTTGCTCTATAACATCTAGACAAATGACCAGTACTCAGCAGGTGTGCAGTAAATGTTAGTTGTGAGAAAGTTTATAAGCTTAGTATGGATGAGGTAAGGGGTACAGACATTGTCCTCTCTGAGGCCACAAAGCTAGGGTAAGTGAAAACGTACTGGCATCTTGGCAGCGGTAGTGGCCTTGACCCCTCAGGTGAGAGCCTGTGGATTGGAAGCTGAAGAGTTTTTGTTCCTTATGGTCAAGACTCTGGAAAATGGCTCTATTTGAAGCTTCAAATGTCTCTTCTCTAGTGTGCTCTTTTTGAGATAGTTTTCCCGGAAATACTTTTCCTGCGCAAATTTATGTGTTTTCTGATGTTAGAAACAAAACTCTATTGCCCAATGTGCTATTGCTACCAATAAATAGACTCTAATTTATGATCTTCCACTTAAGAAGGGGTCTGCTGGGACCTGGCATCATCTGCTCTTTCAGGTCAGGTTGCTCTCCTTGGTCCTAAAATGCCTTGGCTTTACAAAGTGTTCTTGCAGAAAGAAGCCAGCATCTCGACTTAAGAGTACACAAATTCACATGTACATGCACACACACACACACACACACCTGTACAACACACACACATAAACACATTATTAACTCCTTCACATGTACTCTCATGAAGGGTGAGATGGCAAAACTCATTTGAAACACATGCATTAAACTTCTATTACATTTGTGCCAAAACTACGATCGTTTAGTCTCTTTTTGGAAATAAGAGGGATCACATCACCTGAAGTAGATTGTTTGCAAATATATATATAATTATTTTTTCCCTCTCTGTGTCCATGCCTCTTACAATGTGCCTTTGTACCTCCTTCCATGTAGAAGTGAAGTCTATTTCTTCACCCCTCAATTCTGGGCTGGCCTTGTGACTTGCTTGGATCACCAAAATGTGATGTAAATGAAGAGATACTGGTCCCAGGCCTTCGTTTCCAGAAGCCCTGAACCCTCTCTTAGAAACTTGCCCAGTTGCTATGTGAACAAGCTCAAGCTACCCTGCCAGAGGATGAAAAACCACGTAAGGCAGAGATAAGCCATCTGAGCGGGGCCTTTTCTAGACAAATCAGACAGCAGACACATTGCGGGGGCACTGCTGGAAGTGACATCACCCCTCCCAGATCAGAACTGCCTAACCAGCCTGTGGGCTTGTGAGTCACCATGAATGGTTGTTTAAAGTCAATGAGGTACTAATTTAAAAGAGCGAACAGGTACACTTCCTTACATGAAGGACTAAATCCGAACTTTTCCTGAAAGTAATATGTACTTAAAAATCAGACATCCCTGTTTTACTAAAAGTCAGGGATGTCTGACTTTTAAGGACATATTACTTTCAGGAAAAGCAATTTTACTGATGACTATTAAGCCCCAGGGGGATATGGTCAAGGAGTGCTGCTTTACAAGCAAATTTACCTAGGTCTTTATTTTGACTTTGCCACCAGCTGACTATGTGACCTCGGGCAAGTCACTTGACATCTCTGGACCTTGATCCCTTTATCTACATATTGAAAGAGCAAGTTTAGCTAATTTTAGCCCCCTCAGGCACTGCAACACATTCTGTGGTTCTGTGATTCTCAGTCTCTGCCACTTTCACTTATAAAGCAAAAAAGGATAATCCATGATTCTTTCTGTCTTGCAGGATCATCCAGAAGGATGAAGTGCTATTTCCTCGGTGGCACCTTCACTGCTACTGACACTTTCAAGAATATGAGTGTCTATGCAGCAGAAACAGACACCCTGAGATGCTGGATTTGGGATAAGTCATCGGGTTTTATCAACATATGTGAACACACAGATTTTCAGCTAATATTAGAAGTTGAGATGAAACCGATTAATGTGACTCCTAGGCAGGCTCCAGCATATCTCCTAAAAGAAGTGCAAGCATCCTATTGGAATACACACCCAAGCCCTCCTCTTTCTTCCCTTGGGTTCTCTTTTGAGGTTAATAAAACTTGATGTATGGGGTGAGATTGAGTGTCCCAGGCCCAAAGAAGTCCAGGATGGGTACAAGCATGTACATACCATGGTTAGAAGATAAAATTGCTTGGAGCTCTTTGCTTCATTCTGACACACAGATCAGCATAGATAGTGAGTAGGGAAAAACTCTTCCTGTGGACATGTCTCAATAAGTTCAAATAACCTGACTAAAATTTATTCCAGAAATAAAATATTGGGAGTGCCCAGTTAGAAATCAAAAGCTACACTCTGGTGACACACAGATCAGCATAGATGGTGAGTGAGGAAAAACTCTTCCTGTGGACACTTCTCAGTAAGTTCGAATAACCTGACTAAAATTTCTTCCAGAAATAAAATATTGGGAGTGCCTAGTTAGAAATCAAAAGCTACACTCTGGCTTGAGATGGTGTTGGTGGCTGAGGATTCAGCATTGCAGGTGAACTGTGGGATTGAGGGATCAAGATCAGGCATTCTCATGAGGAGATACCAAAATCAAGCCCAGTCGAGAGCCTTCAATTCAAAGTCCAAGGGGAAACCAAGGTCAAGGACCATGCACTGCAGTTAGCACCAATGCCAGCACACAACAGAGAGCAAAGCAAGCAGAGAGCCTTTGGCTGGAAGTGTTTTAAGACCAGACGAACAGTGTATTGTTCAGAATTTTTCTGGCTGAAAATCACAGAAAAATCCAATCCCAAATGCCTTAATCAGAAAGGAATTTAGTGGATTACAAAACTGAAAAGTTCAGGGGGGTTGGATTGTTTCCAGGTACAGTTTGATGCAGGGATTGAACAATGTCACCAGAACCCAGTTTTCTCTGTCTTTCAGTTCTGTTCAGACCTGCTCTCCCAGATATATTGGCTTTGACAGGTGCCTCCTTTGTGACCGTAGAAAGACTATATCAGATCTTTCATCCTCTACAATCTAGAAAAAGCAGAAAGAATCTCTCTCTCTCTCTCTCTCTCTCTCTCTCTCTCTCTCTCTCTCTCTCTTTCTCTCCTCCCCCGCTCCCCCCGCCCCCACCATCTCTAACAGTTCACAAAAAGTTCTGGGTCTGACTCTTTGTGGCCCAACAGTGTCAAATGACACTTGAACGAATCCCAGTACTTAAAATTATGCCATTCACTGATAAGCTTAGGATAACAAGGGCCTGCCCTGAGAGCTGGCAGAGATCAACCTCACCCATACTGTAAGAACTTAAAGTGGAGAAAGAATAGCTCCCCAAAGGAAACTCAAGATTCTTTCTTTAAATAAAGAAATGGGTCAATGAATGCTTGGAAAAAAAACACAGATGTTCACTGTAGGCAGCTAGGGATAGAAATATGGAACAAGAATTAGAAGATTTCCTGCATGAAAGGCTAAGATTTTCTGAAAGTAAAGAGTAAAAGTTGTTGCAAACTGGCAGAAGTATAGACAATGAATGTTAGTAAAAATAATATAAATCATGGCTACACATGAGGGAAACAGCCTTCTTGGAGAGCTCCTTCTGGACTGGAAGGTTCTGGCATTACAGCATTTCATATCTTCTGGACATAGGATCCAGAAGGATTTGTCAGCCCAGTTGTGGGTACCATTAGGGAATATATCAGAAACTATGGAACTAATCAAATGGAACTGATATTTCTAAAGACTAGGACTCAGGGTAAAGATAAGCTGCCCTGAAAGAAATAACTTAAATTTTCAAAAAAATCCAGACATTTTAAGATATATCAAACAAGGCTCTGTTTCATTTGTATTTTGTATATACCTCAAATGCAGACTGTAGATGCAAAGGAGGTCACATTTAATGCTCAAATTACCATAGCCCTGAGCTCCCACCTGCTGGATTATAACATTTCTAAAATAGGATCACAGTCTTCTCTACAACTCTGTCATACTCTGTCACCTAGGCCCAGAGCAATTCTGCTTGTTCCTCAAGTCCGTGATATCTCACAGAAAAACAATTCAATCGCTCACTTGCTTTAGCCCTCTCACCAGTGAAGTTTAAACCTGCTGTCTGTAACCAAAAAGGAACAGATATCATGCCATCTCTCTTCCAAGTCTCTTCCATCTCTATCCTGTAGCTAGACTCCAATAAACTGCCATCCTTCTTTCATAGCTTCTCAGTAGATAAAAGTAAATATAAGTGGGGTACATTGGTCCCTTCTAACACTCCTATAAAGAAATACCTGAGACTGGGTAATTTATGGAGCAAAGAGGATTAATTGGCCCACAATTCTGCAAGCTGTACAGGAAGCATGACTTGGGAAGCCTCAGGAAACTTACAATCATAGCAGAAGGCAAAGGGGATGCAAGCATGTCTTACATGGCCACAGTAGATAGAAGGGGGAAGAGGTGTCACACATTTTGAAACAACCAAACCTTGGGTTGTTTAAAACAACTCACTATCATGAAAGCAGCACAAAGGGGCAAATCTGTCCCCCATGATCCAATCACCTTCCGCCAGGCCCCACCTCCAACACTGGGAGGTTACAATTTGACATGAGATTTAGGTGGTGACACAGAGTCAAACCATATCATTCTACTCCTGGCTCCTCTCAAATCTCATGTTCTTCTCACATTTCAAAATACAATCATGTCCTTCACAAGAGAATCCCAAAGTCTTAACTCATTCTAGCATTAACGCAAAATTCCAAAGTCTCATCTGAGACCAGGCCAGTCCCTTCCACCTATGAGCCTGTAAAATAAAAAGCAAGTTAGTTACTTGCAAGATACAATTGGTATATAGACATTGAGTAAATATTTTCTTTCCAAAAGGAAGAAATTGGCCAAAAGAAAGGGGCTACAGGCCCTGTGCGAGTCCAAAACTCAGCAAGGCATTAACTTTTATTATTCTAGCTTTATATCATTTCTTTGCTCATGAACATGAGAATAGGCTGCTAGAAGCGACCAGGCCACATCTTGAATGCTTTGCTACTTAGACATTTCTTCCATTGGCCAAGTGCGGTGACTCACGTCTGTAATCCTAGCACTTTGGGAGGCTGAAGTGGGTAGATCACAGAGAAAGAGAGAAAGAAAGAAGGAAAGAAAGAAAGAAGGAAAGAGAAAGAAAGAAAAGCAAAGAAAAAATTTCTTCCACCAGATACCCTAAATTGTCACTCTCAAATTCAATGGTCCACAGATCCCTAGGGCAGGGGCACAATGCCTCCAACCACTTTGCTAACACATAACAAAAGTGACTTTTGCTCCAGTTTTCAGTAAGTTCTTCATCTCCATCTGAAATCACCTCAGCCTGGACTTCATTGTCCATATCACTATCAGCACTTTGGTCACAATAATTTAACAAGTCTCTAGAAAGTTCCAAATTTTCCCTCATCTTCCTGTCTTCTTCTGAACATTCCAAACTGTTACAACCTCTGCCCACTACCCAGTTCCAAAGCTGCTTTCACATTTTCAGGTATCTTTATAACAATGTCCCACTTCCCAGTACCAATTTTTCATTTGTGTGGGGACTCAAGCCAAACCACATCATGGGGGATAATTCATTCATTTGACAAATATTTATGAGGAAATATATACTGGGTGCTTGAGTTTACAGTCTAGTGGAGATGACAGAGAATGAAAAAAGTAAACAGAAGTATGTGTGTGTATGCACAACAGTGATAAATGCTATTAAAAACTAAACATGTGTTGCCACGTGTATACCTATGCAACAATCTTGCATGTTCTTCACATGTACCCCAAAGCCTAAAATGCAATAAAAAAAATTTTAAAAAACTAGACTGAGGAAAATCAATTAATATAATTCATCACATCAGCAGATTAAAAAAGAGAAATCATATTATCATATCAATAGATGCAAAAAAAAAGGCATTTGACAAAGTCCAACACCCATTTGTAATAAAAATCTCCAGCAAACTATGAATAGAAGTGAAGTACCCTAATTGGTAGAATATCTACAAAAAAACCTTACAACTACATTATACCTAACGCTTAGAAACTAGATACTTTTCTGGTAATATCAGGAACAAGGCAAAGATGTACCTCTCACTACTTCTATTTAACATAGTATTGGAAGTCCTATCTAATGCAATAAGATAAATGTGTTACTCTGTGCTGCTATAACAAAATACTTGATAATGGGTAATTTATCAAAAGCATATACTTATTTATCACAGTTCTTGAAGCTGGGAATCCAAGACCAAGGCATCAGTAGTTTCAGCGTCTGAGGAGAGCTCTTCTCTACTCCCTTTTGAAAAGAGAGTATTTACCCAATGCCTATATTCCCATTGTATCTTGAAAGTAACTAACTTTTGATTTTACAGGCTCATAGGTGGAAGGGACTAACCTTGTCTCAGTTGCTGCATCCTTTTGAGGGGACTGCACCCTTTTGAGGGAAGGAATGCTGCTGTGTCCTCACATGATGAAAAGGATTAAAAGGGCACAAAGAGGTGAGGTCTCTCTCTGAAGTCTTTTTTTGTAGGGACACTAATCCATTCATGAGGGCATAGCTCTCATGACTTAAACATCTCCTAAAGGCTCAGTCTCTTAATACTATCACACTGTCTATTAAGTTTCAACACATTAATTTTGGAGGGAACACATTTGGGCCATTACAACAAAAGAAGGAAAAAAATATGTACAGATTTGTTATTTAAAAAAAGATATAAAACTTTGTTTGCAGATGACATGATTGTCTATGTAAAAAATTTCAAAGAAACAACAACAAAAACCTCCTGTAACCTAATATGTAATAACTAATAGCAAGGTTGCAGGATACAAGATTAATATATAAAAGTCAATTGATTTTTTGTATACTAGTAATGAACAATTGAAATTTGAAATTAAAACATAATTCCATTTACATTAGCACCAAAAAATGAAATACTTAGGTGTAAATGTTACAAAATGTCATAAAATCTATGTGAAGAAAACTACAAAACTCTGGAAAAGAAAAGAAATTCCATGAAATATCTAAATAAATGGAAATATATTCCATGTACATGGGTAGGAAGACTCAATATTGTGAAGGTGTCTGTTCTTCCCAAGTTGATCTATAGATGCAATACAATCCCAATCAAAATCTCAGCAAGATATCTTGTGTATATTGACAAAGTGATTTTTAAAGTTTACATGTAAATGCAAAATACCCAGAATAGCCAACACAATATTGAGGGAGAAGAACAAAGTTGGAGTACTGACACCACCTGACTTCAATATTTACTTTAAATCTACAAAAATCAGGACAGCGTGGCAGTGGTGAAAGAAGAGATGAACATATCAATGAAACAGAATAGAGAGTCTAGATATGGCTGACACAAATAGAGTCAACTGATTTTTGATAAAGGAACAAAGGGAGTGCAATAGGAAAAAGGCAGTGTCTTCAACATATAGTGCTGGAACAATTGAACATCCACATGTAAAAAAATAAATCTAGACATAGACCTGGAAGCTTTCACAACGAATGCAAAATGGATCACAGATCTAAATGTAAAATTTAAAACTGTAAATCTCCTAGAAGATAACATAGAAGATTGAGACAAATAAAAAATGTATGTTGTAATCTCCAGGGCAACAACTAAAAAATACTGCAAAGAGACTTAGATTAAAAAAACCAAGAGAGTAATTAAAATGGAATACTAAGGTGATTCAACTAACCCAAATGAAGAAAAAAGATTAAGTCACAAAAAATAAAAATAAAAACAGATAAGAAAAATAAGAAACAACATCAGGACTTTTAGTCCACACAAGATGGTGTAGACCCATTTTTCCCTACTTCTACCTGGTAATTAGAATTCTAAACCCTGAGAATAGTACAATAGATGACCAAAGGAGAACTATACTAAGAAGATAGTAAGGTAGTAAGAAGAAGGTGAACTTGTATGCTAATCTGGGACTGGAGGAATAGCACAGTGTCTTGTGTCTTCCCACCCAACAGAGAAAGCTCACTCAGTCAGGCATTTTCTGACCCTCAATTAGGTATGCTCATTCCTCCATGGGTTTAATAGAAGTCTCTCAAATAAGATCAAGTGAGCCCAGCATCTACAACGAAGATAGATTGGCTAGGGAAGGTACTCTCCTTCCCTACTGAGCCAGAGACTCCCCCTTTCCACTGAAATAATAAGGCCAGTAGGTAGAGACCAAAATACAAGCTATTCAAATACAGGGTACAACCCTCTCTGTACCCATGGGTTGGAGACTCCTGTAGGTGTGCAGGTGGCACTAGAGAAAGAGGCCCAGTCATGGCAGGTGACATGGTCCAGGAAGTCTCATTATCCTCACAGGCCTAAAACTCTCTTCATCTTCTCAGAGAAACCAAGTACTAGGAGAACAATTGTAGGATGGGTCTCACCATAACAGCCAGACATGTTACCCAGGGAAATCCCTTTCCCCTCCTCAAGCAGCAACAGCTGAGAGCAGTGAGAGCCCCAATGGCACCAAATAAACCAACTCCAGAACTTTAAGGTAACAAATTTGTGTTGTGCTGTTTAAAGCCACTAAATTTGTAGTAATTTGTTACCATAGCAATAGGAAACTAATAGAAATAGGAGACTAATATAAGAAGGGAACACTGCCAACTTCATTTTATGAGGTCAATATTACTCTAATATCACAATCAGACAAGGACAGTAAAAATAAAGAAAGCAGCAGATCAATATCTCTCATTAATTTTAACACAAAAATCATCAAAAGATATTAGCAAGCTGAATCCCACAATGTATGAAAGTAATTATATGCCAATTATATTACCAATCGTACCATGACCAAATGAGACATTTTGGGTACACCAAGCTGGTTCAATATTCAAAACTCAATCAATGTAATCCATCATACAAGCTAAAAATGAGAAATCATATGATCTTACGAATTTATTTGACAAAATTCAATACCTATTCATCACCAAAACTTCCAGAAAAATAGAAATAGATGGAAATTACCTCAACTTGATAAAAAAGCATCTTCAAAAAAACAACAGTTGACATCACACCTAATGGTAAAAGACTAAGACCAGGAACAACATGTAGATGAACACCTCATTACTCTTTTTTTTTTCTTTTCCCAACTTTTAGGTTGTGCAGGTTTGTTACATAGTTAAATTGCATGTTGCTGGGGTTTAGTGTGCAAATGATTTCATCACCCAGGTAGTAAGCATGGTACCTGATAAGTAGTTTTTCGACCCTCCCATCCTCCCCACTCCACCCTCAAGTATTCCGGAGTGTCTACTGTTTCTATCTTTATGACCATGTGTACTTAATGTTTAGCTCCCACTTATAAATGAGAATGTGTGGTATTTGTTTTTTTGTTCCTATGTTAATTTGGTTAGAATAATGACCTCCAGCTGCATCTATGTTGCTGCAAAGGACATGATCTCATTCTTTCTTATGGCTGTGTAGTATCCTATGATGTATATGTGCCACATATTCTTTATCCAGTACACCACTGATGGGCATATAAGTTGATTTTATGTCTTTGCTATTATGAATAGTGCTGTGATGAACATACAAAGGCAAGTATCCTTTTGCTAGAATGACTTCTATTCCTTTGGGCCCAGTAATGGGATTACTGGGTCAAATGGTAATTCTGTCTTAAATTCTTTGAGAAATAGCCAAACTACTTTCCACAGTGGCTGAACTGATTTACATTCCCATCAGCAACAAACAGGCATTCCCTTTTGTCTACAACCTCACCAACATCTATTATTTTTTGACTTTTTAATAACAGCCATTCTGACTTGTATGAGATGGTGTCTTATTTTGATTGGTGGAAACGTTGATTTGCATTTCTCTAACGATGAGTGATATAGAGCATTTTTTCATATGCTTTTTGGCCACACGTATATCTTTTTTTGAGAAGTGTCTGGTTTTATCCTTTTCACATTTTTTAGTGGAGTTATTTTTTGCTTATTGATTTAAATTCCTTATAGATTCTGGATATTAGAACTTTTGTTGGATACATAGTTTGTTAATATGTTCTCCCATTCTGTAGGTTGCATGATTACTTATTGATTGTGTCATTTGCTGTGCAGAGCTTTTTAGTTTAATTAGGTCTCACTTGGCTATTTTTGTTTTTGTTGTAATTGCTTTTAGAGACTTCATCATGAAATCTTTGCCAAAGCCCATGTCCAGAATGGTATTTCTTAGACTTTCTTCTAGGATTAAAAAATTTATTTTAGGACTCATATTTAAGTCTTCAACCTATTTTGAGTTGATTTTTGTATATGGTGAAAGGAAGGGGTCCAGTTTCAATCTCCTGCATGTGACTAGCCAGTTATCCCAACACCATTTAATAAATTGAGACTCCATTCCCCATTGCTTGTCATTGTTGACTTTGCCAAAGATCAGATAATTGTTAAGTGTTCTTTAAACTGTTCCATTGGCAAAAGGGTCTTCTTTTGTACCAGTACCATTCTGTTTTGGTTACTGCAGTCTTGTAGTACAGATTGAAGTTGGGTAATGTGATGCCTCCAGCTTTGTTCTTTGTGCTTAAGACTGCTTTGGCTATTTGGGCTCTTTTTTGGCTCCATATGATTTTTTTTTTTTTTGAGACAGAGTTTCACTCTTGTTGCCCAGGCTAGAGTGCAATGGTGTGATCTCAGGTCACTGCAACCTCCACCTCCCAGGTTCAAGCGACTCTCCTGCCTCAGCCTCCCGAGTAGCTGGGATTACAGGCATGCACCACCACACCCAGCTAAGTTTTGTATTTTTAGTAGAGACGGGGTTTCTCCATGTTGGTCAGGCTGGTCAGTTGAACTCCTGGCCTCAGGTGATCTGCCCACCTCAGGTGATCTGCCCACTTCAGGTGATCCGCCCACCTCAGCCTCCCAAAGTGCTGGGATTACAGGCGTGAGCCACAGTGCCCGGTCCCATATGAATATTAGAAGATTTTTCTAGTTCTGTGAAAAATGACATTGGTAGTTTGATAGAAATATCACTGGATCTGTAAGTTGCTTTGGGTTCTATGGCCATTTTAACAATATTGATTCTCCTGTGCATGAGCATGGACTGTTTTTCCATTTGTTTGTGTTGTCTCTGATTTCTTTGAGCAGTGTTTTATAATTTCTGTCATAGTGATCTTTCACCTTCTGGTTAGCTGTATTCCCAGATATTTTATTTTGTGTGTGTTTGTGTGTGTGGCTATTGTGAATGTGATTGTTTCTTTTTTTTAATTGTCTTTTCTTTTAAATTATACTTTAAGTTCTGGGGTACATGTGCAGAACATACAGGTTTGCTACATAGGTATACATGTGCCATGGTGGTTTACTGCATCCATCACCCTGTTATCTACATTAGGTATTTCTCCTAATGCTAACCCTCCCCAATCCCCCCGCCCCCTGCTATACCTCCCTTAACCCCCACCCACCGACAGGCCATGGCATGTGATGTTCCCCTCCCTGTGTCCATGTGTTCTCATTGTTCAACACCCATTTATGAGTGAGAACATGTGGTGTTTGGTTTTCTGTTCTTGTGTCAGTTGATTTGGTTGTCAGCTGGGGCATTATTGGTGTATAGAAATGCTACTGATTTTTGTACATT